>LPNX010099236.1:6459-26715 GCA_001517045.1 Pseudotsuga menziesii
ATGTCTAACCCTAAATTCAATATAAACAACGGTAAATTAAACTAAACCAGAGATACAATTATCAGATATTAGAGCGATGATAAATGAGGAAATCAAAGACAAAAGAAGCAAATCAAGTCATAATTCAAAAACATGCTTTGGTTGAAAAAAAATACAAAAAGGGATTTTAATAAGTACTTTAAAATAATCTAACCTAAGATCGTAGAGGATTATGTAACTATTACCTAATTACCAAAACATAACAGAATTCAAAAATCCAAAAAAATAAAACTGAAAACAGGTTAAAAAATAAACTAAGAACACTAAAGGTCGGATGGAAGGTTGGAGACAATCTGGAAGGAAGGTCCAAATGATAGTCCAAACACACAGTCCGAATGAGAGGTTGTATACAAAAAATAATTAAAATAGACCTAAATGATTTAATTATCAGCTTATTTTATGCATATGAAAACAAAATGCATAAAGGACAAAATTTAAATCTAATTAATAATTAAAATAATCAAAAGGGATTACTAATCTATGGGTATGAAGAGATTGTTTCTATTATAAAATAAAACAAACTGAAACATAGCTGAACTTATTCATAGTTTAGACAAAAAGCAACAAAACTAATCTCTAACTATAAATTATACCTAAGACTGACATAATATTAAGCACTAACTTGAAAGCAAAGCTAAAAGGAAACTGGAAATAAGTTGTACATGGCCGGTCACTTTAATTATATAAACGTGAACTACATTAAAAACACAGTGTGAATTAAATTAACTACGACAAATACATGTTACAGAGAACATAGAAACAAATATAAACAAATTAGAAATAAAACTACTTATCTGTGAGGAAGAGATAACAAAAACTCATATGGAAATAGAAACCATGAATTGTCGAGGGGCCCTCTCAACAATCACGGGTAATGCCTAGAAAATGATTTCACCCATTGTCATAAATAGCAAGATGTAGAGCTTCTATTAAAAAGAAGGAACATAGTTACAATCTTCTTCTCTCAACACAGACTAACTATCTACCTAATGGATTGATCAATCCCCTATCTCTCTGCGTGCAGGTGTTTATATACACACTGTTTTCAAGAGATTGAGCAAGTCGACCCTTTAGTGGTCGATTGCTCTTCTAAATTTAGTCAACCATAAAAGGCAATAATTGTTCACAGGCCAGCGCATGAGCATCTGCCTCCTTTAGCGTGATCATGTCATCTTCACCATGAATATGGCATCACGGTGAAAAGGGAAGAGCACACATGATAGGTTTCTAGAATGAGGGTGCTTCTTTAATTGAACACATGGGCTGGTGACGTGGTAATAAGCAACGGCATCGTGACAGCGACAATCCTCTAGAATGTTTCCTCCTTTGAATGCGTGAGCAGTGAAAACCGGATGGCGAAATCAATGCACCGACGATCCTTCTAGATTGTTGATTATGCTATCACCTGGGCACATGGTCAACAAAACGATTTGCAGACTTTTGCAATGTTTAATGCCCGATATTGGATGTTAACAGCACGCAGCTTGATTAGCAAGCTTGACAGCGAGCTGTGTGATGAGATGGACACCAATTGCGTAGATCGGGCTGAATGGTAAGCTGAATTTGTTTTGTTTATAAATTCGCCCAAACATACTACATAACCTACAAACAATTACACATATTAATTAATATAACAAATATGCTTTAAATAATATAGATTTGAGTTAATAAAATAATAAAAATGATACTAAAACCAAAGTTGGATAAACATTAAATTTGTTATTACCTTGTGCTGAATAACGATCTGCATGACATAAAATACACGAAAGATAATAAAATATCCATTTAAATGTGTTATTTTAATGCCAAAAATGATAACAAAATGAGGCTCAATAGGGGTTTTGGTTTCGATTGGGCATGTGAATTTTGGTATAGATTCACAAGGATGCTTGTGAATATACATATGGAAATAGTCAAAATGATTTGGTTTTTATGATTAAATTGGGGTTTTGGTTTAAATTGGGAATGTAAATTCCTTTATGGGCATATAAATTAAAAAAAAATGGTTTAAATTCAAATTAGGGAAAATAAATTATTGAATATAGGGAAAATAACATGAGAGGATTTGGAGAAAATACCTCACAAGGAAGAGATTGATCCCAAGGAAGAGTTTTTTTCCATCTGCTAACCCAAAACACGTTCACCCTAACTTGTTCTGCTCCATCCAAGCTCGTTTTAGCGCGAAAATGTGGTGAAAATGATAGGATCGACCTATTTTAACTATAAAACATGTTTTAGTAAACGAGAGCATGAATTTGTAAGGTAAAACGAGGGCATGATTTTTCTAACTAAAACAAGGGCACGATTTTGTTAACTAAAACAAGGGCATGATTTCATTAACCATCCTAATTGTCATGCATGTTGGCAGCCTTGGGACTAGGATTGGAAAGGTCGAGATTGCTTGGGATGATTTCTATTTTATGGATCAAGAGTGATTGAATTCACTCTACCATTACATCTAAAAGGCCCCTCAACTTTGTGCACTCACCCTGAGGTCTTCCTTATACCCTTCCTCCATACCTTTTCTTTGAATTTCTTCTAGTCTCTCTATCAGACTCTTTTTGTCCTAGAATATGTTTCCAAAGTATTCTTTGTTCCACGTGTGTATTCTAGGTTTAAGAGCCTTCAATTTCTGTTGGAATTGGTACATCCCGGACCCCATCGAGGGGGCCAGCTCCTACCACCGCTTCTATACCAGGGCATCAAAATATTTGTTTTCGAGCCAAAACTGTTCAAAGATGAACGATTTTTTGATTGGGTGGTCATACCAATCCCACTGGAGGCAGATCGACGAGCGATCCTATCCAGCCGTCGGGAGGAAATTGGACGAAATTTCTCCTACTTCTCTGCGGATTTCCTTTGATACTAATTTTTTTATATTCTAGAGGCCACATGATGCTCTGCACCTCATCGGTTGTTCTGTGTAAACCACCCATTTCCTGTCTCCATGTCAACACATTGAATTTGTTCCACGAAGTCTCTAAAATCTTCTTGGAATATATCCAGACTCCTCCTCCCCCCTTCTTTTCTCCCAGGGATGTTATAAGAATGAAATCCTCTCCCATTATCCATGAGATATCCTCTATTTGATCTTTTATCCATCTCAAGAAATCTATAAATGTTAGTTTTGGGGGGACAGCACTTGAGCCATAAATGTTTCATAGAATTCCACTAACTCTTGATTCCATAACCGTGAAGTTTGTTGATAGGTATAAGTCATTCACCCTCTTGATCTTCCTCCTTTCCTTCCTTTGATTCCTCTCTACCTGCTGGAGGTGCTAGGGCTTAAACCTTCCCCTCATTGTTATGTTCCTCCTCCCTCTCCACTAGGATCTCATAACGATTGCTGCTAGATGAGCCTCCCCCTCTATGACCCTTTCCTTGGTATTGTTGGGGACCCAATATAGGCTTCCTTTTACTTTGAATTTGAGCAAAGCTCTCTTTGTCTGCCATCCTTCCCTGAGTTTGTTGGGTTGGCTGGGGTTATTGGCCATTATTTGGGAAATTTCAACTTAAAGACCATAATCATGGCACTGTCTGCATCTAAAGGGAATGTGTTCATATTCAATTGGTATCATCCACTACTCATCTTCCTATTTTAGGCTGATGGATTTAGGTATCTCTTTTGACAGGTCCAGATAGAGATAGATACGGGAAAAAGCAGTGTACCTCTATTGTTTAGTTTTTTATGCTACTTCCACGAAATCACCCAACGTGTTCCCTATATCTTTAAGGATTTCAAGATCCCAATATTCATACAGCATGGAATACAGTTGGATCCACACCGATTCACTCTTATGTCCTCTTTTTCAGGGTTAAATCTTTCCTTCCATGGTGTTAGGTAAAGACCTATCAAAAAAATGAAATAAGGGCCCCCTTTGAGGATCTGGGCTCTATCTTCTTGAAGGAAGAATATGATTGTAAAGAACCCCTTAGATCCCATATGCAAATAATAATTCCCTTGCGGGTTCTGGGTGCTCTTGATTCATCTTACTAGATCTCTCTCTTTCAACTATATCCCAATGAAATTTCCTATCAGAGCTTTCTCCTTCTAGAGTTCAACATTTTCTCTTACCTTATTTGACCAGATATGGAGAGAAGAAATTGTTTGATCTCGTGGTAGGAATCCTCCCAGACTCTTTTTTTGTGAATCATGAGGAGACCGCACCTCATCGGTCTCCCTGATCTCTCCCTTTCCATTTCTCTATCCATCATCTTGCCTTAGGTCCATTATCACTTTTGTGTTGATGTTAGGGGGGAGGGTTCATCCCCCTCCCTGTGGTGACCAATGGGGGTCCACCCCTTGACAAAAGTTGGTCGATCCAGTTGAGAAACCTTGGAGACTACTCCCGTGATCTCCTCCTAGGACTCCATGGGCCCAAAAAAAAACCCCGATCAAAATCGGTTGGCAGTAATGCAAAACACTCCCTGTTTCATCCCACTTTTTTTAAACTTTTGATTAGTCACACATAAGACTCCACCAAAATCCATCACTTAAAGGTGGAGGGATATTTTCATTTTTTATCCCAATGGTCTAAAGTCACTAGACCCCACTTAATTACCATAATGATTCTACCACCATTGTGACCACCCTTACAAGAGTCAAATAACCATTTTTATAAAATTTAAATGTAGGTGAAAATTAAAACAATACCTCCTTTAGACTAACCCAATTAACTCTCTTCTTATAACTCAAACTAAAATGTACCACCAAAGTCTTGTCATGTTAACCTTGATGAAAGAACAATTTTAAAGCTACTTTGTTAAATTATTCTTGAACCTTATCTTCATTAACTTAATTCTTATCCCCATCGAACCCCTCTGGCGTATCAAATCACCCATAGATCCATCAATCACTTGCACACAAAGGCACTAGCTTTGACTAAATAAACCCCCAAAAAATTCCCTATTGAAAAAAATTATACTTTATTTAAGTATATGTCAAGTTTGACAAAAGACTAAATAACCATCTAGTCATGGATGACTTGCGCACAAAAACTTTGATTTAAGTGAATAATCGTGTATTTATTTATTTAGGGACACCAATGCCTCTAGAGTGTATATATTTATTTATTTATAAAATAACAAATAAAAAATCCATTCAGTCTCAATGATATCACCCTTCAATATGGGCAGGAAGTTTACGCTCAAGTCCAAGTGGGACCAAAAGCACGCATAGGTGATAGATTTACATTGTGTGTCCACATTTCAAACTCTTAGATCCAGAATTTCCATCTATCTATTCATTCAAAAATTTATATTAATTGTTCCATCCTCCCCATCCATGCCTAGATTTCATTTTGAGTTGCATCCCAACAAGCTCCTCTCCTACAAAACCGTCAGCCTATTTTTCTAGATTTGGAATCAATATTGTCTTGGGTTTTTATTGTGGCCAAGGAGCTTCAAGAATTCTAACAACGACAACTAAAAAGAGTCCGTTGGGTAGCTCTGTGGAAGATCTGATATCAATACCATCTTCAAAGAACGTGGTACATGAGTAGCTTTTTTTTAGCTAAATAGTAGTTTTGTTGTTCTCAGCCTCTTCGGGTGTTGAATTTAAATTCACAAGGTTTTAAGGGATTTATTGATTTTTAAGGCTTTTGTCGGACTATCTAGCTTAAGGGTTTTGGAAGATTTTGGGGTTCAGAAATAAAATATAGTTTTCTATACTTTTGAAGGAATTTGAAGGAATTTTCTAGTATTTAGTGATCTCTAGAAAGCATGGCATCGGACATTCCTCCATGCTCATTGGAAAATAGATTGGCTTTTGTTAAATTTCAAGTGCAAGCTACTTTTAGAGATATTTCTTTAAAGGCATTATCTTGTGATGGTTCTTTCTAGATTGATCAGGGTGGAACTAAGGCTGTTTTGGGAAGTATAAAAGCTTGCAGTGATGAACTACAAAGAGGAGGACCCCATTTTTTGCTTTTGTTAATCCTTCTATACTTGGACCTGCAAGATCTTATTTCAGTTGAAAAAGTTTGAAGGTCCTTACATACTGTGGTGAAGGATGAGCCTTTTCTATGGGAAAATATACATGTGGATTATCCTCTAAGAGAAAGGCTCACTGACGATGCCCTCTTAGAACTTGCTGCAAGGTCTCAAGGCCATTTACAAAATTTGAGTCTAGTGGAGTGCAGGAAAATTATAGATGATGGACTGAAGCAAGTGCTGGACATAAGTCCAAATATTATAAAGGTTAGTATTTGTGTTTGCTACTTTTTCTTTTTAAGAAATTTCAAGAAAAGGAATTTGTTGTTACGCTTGGCATTTTAAAGGTATTTATACTTTCTGAATATAGATCTCATGCATTTTGGCATGATAAGTAATGTTAGATCGTTAATCAAGCTATTGTAGTTGCATGGGTTTAGGGAAATATGGATGTATTTGCATGTGAATTTGACCCTTAACCCTTAGGATCCTTTAGATACAATGATGCAAGCACAGGGGCTTCACTTATTGACCAATATCCTATCACGTTAGTTCATATTGTGGGTTTTAAAATTATCAAAAATTGAACCAATATATTGCAGGTATTGGGGGGGATGAGGGGTTTAAGGTGGGGGTGGGTAGGGTGGTTTATAAGGATTGATGTATAAAAAGAGGCGGGGAGGAGGTTTTAAGTATTGGGAGGGGGTTTCAACAAAAATACTTTGGGGCAATATCTCTGGAAATTAAGGGTATTCTTTAATATCCCATGATCGCACGTGCTATGTGAGAGGTTCACTAAGTGAAGTCCCCGTGGATGCAAGGATAGAACTTAATTGTTTTTTTTAAAGAAAATACGTAGAATTCGCTCAAAAATGTTGAAATCTTCAAAGGAAACACTTGTACAATTCTACCATTGGGTATTCCATATTCTTATGTGTTTGACATTTCTCGTGTTTCCTTTATTATTGTCTTATATTCCTTTCAATAAAGAATACACACTGGTGGTTCTTTGTAGTTATGTTTCTCAGGAAGCAAAGGAGTAACTGGAGATGGTATTGTAAGAAATATTAGAGCACACAAAGAACGCAACAAGACCAGGTTGAAGCAACTGAGAATTGGTGGTGCGTTTGTTTATCCACCCCCTTGTGAAGATTTAATCCCTTGATTTCCCCTTTGGATGTATGAGCTTGAATTATCTTGCTGAGCCCTTCTACCATAATAATTATTAGGAAAGGAGAGAGGGGATCCCCTTGTCGAATTCCTCAGTCCAGGTTCATAATTCGAGTAGGTGATCCATTCAAAACGATAAAGTAGAAGGTTTTCGTGACCATATTCTTGATCCACTCTATCCACTCTCTTCCAAATCCAAATACTCCCATTATGCCTCTCATATGTTTCCAACTTAGTTTGTCAAAAGCTTTGGGTATATCCAATTTCACCATCATACCTGACTTTTTGGTGATTTTTAGGGAATGAATGGCTTTATGAACTAGGATGAATGCCATCCAAGATTTGTCTACCTTCAAGAAAACCCGATTCCTCTGATCCAATCATGATGGGGAGAATCCGTTTCAATTTGTTGGCTATCACTTTTGAAATTATTTTGTATATGAAATTGCACAAGGATATAGGTCTACAATTTCATAGTGTGTCTTCTCCCTTTGACTTAGGTATGAGGGTCAAGAATGTCGCATCGAAATCCCTCAAGAGTCCCTGAGATTGACACGATTATTCCACAATTTCCCACACTTATTGTTTTATTAGATCCCAGAAATAGTGGAAGAAGTTTGTCGTGAAGCCATCTAGGCCTGACACTTTCCCAACCGTCATTTGGTTCATTGCTTCCTCAACCTCTTGAATATCTAAGCATTTTTTCATCATCTCATTCTGTTCCTGAGTGGCCACCCTTGAGATGTGTTGGGTGACTTTTTCGATATCCTGTTGCCTATCATCTTGGTCTTCAGTCATGATGTTTCTGAAGTGCTGAACCAGCTCTTCCTCAATATCCCCTCTATTTTCTTCCTGTCCCCCATGAGTCTTCCTTAATTTATGAATCTTTGACCTATGACTATTTTGAATCGTTGTATTGTGAAATATTTTGGTGTTATGTTCTCCATCCTATAGCCATTATTTTTTTAACTTATGTTTCCAAAATATTTCTTCCTGTCGTTCCCTTGTCACTAGATGGGTGAGAAGTTCTTTCTACTTTTTGCTAAGGTCTTCCTTATACCCTTCTGTCACGTCCCCGTCCCTCAACCGGCGAAGAGGACGCGACCAACACGACCAACACAGCCGGGCAAAATGCCCCATGAACATAAACAGAATTACAAATGCTGAAATTAAAGCTTACAAGCATACACAGATGCCAACTCAATCATACAACGGAAGCAAAACAAATACATTTCCAGCATTGAACATGTCCATATTTTCACATAATACAGTATATAGTTGCAGAGGTCAAGTAACAGCAGCAATTATCTCTTGATGAAGAATTCACCCACAACCAGCTATGTCGCTGCAACGTTCCACCCAACCATGGGCCAGCTTGCTCATCTATCTCTCAGCAACGCTGCCACCCCCGAGCTGGGCATGATTCCTCAAGGACTAAGGGGACAAATTGCAGGCTTGTACATAGCCAAGGGGTCATAAACATCAAAGCAACACAGCTGGGTTTCACAGGCTTTCAACAGACAAGCCAAACCAGCACAGTCAGAAGACCAACCATTGCACTCAGGCAATTACTTAGCTGTCACAGCTTAAACAGGGAAAATGAATTTTGAGTCATTCTTTGCCCTATCGTGGCCAAAATGACTCTCATTCGAATTTACAACAGCTCTAGACGTAACAGTAAAGACATTCACAACATGGGGAAAACTACAGCCCCGAATTTATGAGTGTGCACAACTTACAGCCGGGTAAAACGGCCCAAATAGCCTGTGAGACAGCCAAAAACGTGAATGGCCCTTCACAGTCAGTCGTGGATGCAAGAGAATGGCTCTCAGCTCTTCATGAGCGCCCAAAACAGAAGAATACCAGTGCGTGGTTAAACAATCCGAACCAACAAGGAAAGGAACAGACAATGGAGGCCCTGTGTGAGGAAAAACGGCTCCGTTTTTGTCTGTGGATGCACACACAACAGGAAGGATGCAATTTGCAGTTCGTGGGTGCTCAGCAACTCGTGGGGGAGAGGAAGAAAACCTGCGTGAGACCCAAAAATGCCCAGAGCTTGTGCGTGAAGAGCCAACAGACAATTCGTGGGTAGAGGTGAACAGACCGTGGAGAGAATGCACGATGGGCACAATGAACAGGCGCGTGAGGAGAACAGAACAGGCAGGGCAAGCATGGAGTCATGGGTGGAGTGTGGATGTGGGCAAAGGACTGACAGTCCTGCCACCCTACTCCCAAAGGCAATAACTACCCATCCACCAGCAGCCATAATTTCCCAACCACCCAACAAAACATTAAAGAGGTTGAAAGAGGTTGGGTAAGACAAGAAAGGTGACAAATAACAAAGGTAGAAAACCACAAGGTAATAAAACATGGGTTTTTCCCCATAAACCAAGGTTTGACATCCCCACCCCTTATCCTTTGGAACCATGCCCTTTTCATTCAACGTTGCACTGCCGTAGCTGGTTGTGGTTTATTTTATTTGATGTGCGGGTTTACATGATGTCAAATTATAAGGTGCCGGATAGCACGACAAACCACCGGCAATTATCCCCATTGCCGAAACATACAAAACAAAATCGACGGTGGGGATTTTGCCTTGAGCTCCTCACCACGATTAATTACAATATATACATCATGCAAACGGGGTCGAAACCGGGGACATGACACCTTCCTCCATACCTTTTCTTTGAATTTCTTCCAGTCTGTCTATCAAACTCTTTTTGTCCTGAAATATGTTTCGAAATTCTTCTTTGTTCCACATGTGTATCCTAGCTTTAAGAGCCCTCAATTTTTGTTGGAATCGGTACATCTTGGTCCCCATGGGCGGGATTATCTCTTGCCACCACTTCCATACCAAGGAATCACAATCTTTGTTTTCGAGCCAAAACTATTCAAATATGAACAATTTTCTGATTTGGTGGTCATACCAATCCCGCTAGAGGCAGATTGACCAACAATCCGATCCAGCTGTCGGGAGGACACTTGCCAAAGTTTATCCTACTTCTTTGGTGATGCCCTATGATACTAAAAAAATTTCTATTCTAGAGGCCACATGATTCTCTCCACCTCGTCGGTTATTCCATCTGAACCACACATTTACTGTCTCCATGTCTACGCGTTGACTTTGTTCTATGAAGTCTCTAAAAGTTTCCTAGAATCTATCTAGAATCCTCCTCCCCACCTTCTTTTTTCCCAAGGATATTATCAGATTGAAATCCCTGCCCATTATCCATGAGATATCCCCAATTCGATCGTTTATCCATCTTAAGAACTCTAGAAATGTTGGTTTAATGGGGAAAGAACTCGAGCCATAAATGTTTGATAGAATTCCTCTAATTCCTGATTCCATAATCATGAATTTTCCTGATAGGGATACGTATTTCACCCTCTTTCCCTTGCTCCTTTCCTTCCTTTGATTCCTCTATACCCACTGGAGGCACCGGGGCATTAGCCTTCCCCTCACTGTTATCTTCCCCCCCTCTCTTTGCTAGGATCTCATAACGATTACTACTAGATGAGCATCCCCCTCTATGACCCTTTCCTTGCTGCTGCTGGGGTCCCAATCTAGGCTTCCTTTTACTCTGGATTTGAGCAAATCCCTCTTTGTCTACCATCCTTCCCTGCATTTGTTGGGTCAGCTGGGGTTGCTGGCCATTCTTTGGGAAATTTTGACTAAAATGTTGTAATCATGGCATTGTCTACATCTAAAGGGTATGTGTTCGTAGTTGATTGGTTGCATCCACTCCTCATCTTCCCAGTTTAGGTTGATGGCTTCAGGTATCTCTTTTGATAGGTCCAGATAGACATGGATACAGGAAAAAACAATGTATCACTGTTGTTTAGTTTGTCCTGCTACTTCCACGAACTCCCCCAACGTGTTCCCTATATCTTGATGGATTTCAAGATCCCAATATTTGCACAGCAGGGAATACAATCAGATCCACATCGGGGCCACACTCATGCCTCCTTTTTTAGGGTTAAATCTCTCCTTACATGGTCTTAGGTAAAGACTTGTCGAAAAAATGAAATAAGGGCCCCCTTCAAAGATGTAGGCTCAATCTTCTTGAAGGAAGAAGATGATTGTAAATAATACCTTGGATCCCAGATGCATATAATAATTCCCTTTAGGTTTTCGGGTTCTCTTGATCCATCTTACCAGGTCTCTCTCTTTCAACTATATCCCAATAAACTTTCCTATCAGATATTTCTCCTTCCAGAGTTCAACTTTTTCTCTTACCTTATCTTAGCGGATCTGGAGAGAAAGGATCATCTGAGCTTGTGGTAGGCATCCTCTCGGACTCTTTTTTGGCGAACGATGATGAGACCCCACCTCGTTGGTCTCCCCGATCTCTCTCTCATCGTTGCTTTTGTCCATCATCTCACCTCACGTCCATCGTCATTTTTGTGTTGATGTTAGGGGGGAGGGTTCATACCCCTCCCTGCGATGACCAGTGGGGGTCCACCCCCAAACAAAAGATGGTTGATCCAACAGCGAAATCTTGGAGACTTCTCCCGTGATCTTCTGCTAGGACTCCACAGGCGCAAAAAAATCCGTCTATCCAACTATGTTGGCAGTAATGCAAATCGCTCCCTCATCTCTTCCCATTTTTTGTAGCTTTTGATCAATCGAACATAATACTTCAACAACATCCATCACTTAAAGGTGAGGGGATATTTGCATTTTTTAGCCAAATAATTTAAAGTCACTAGATCCCACTTAATTACCATAATGAATCTACCACCATTGTGACCATCCTCACAAGAGTCAAATAACCACTTTTATAAAATTTAAATGTGGATGAAAATTAAAACAATACCTCCTTTAAACTAACCCAATTAACTCTCTTCTTCTAACTCAAACTAAAATGCACCACCAAAATCTTGTCATGTTAACCTTGATGAAAGAACAATTTTAAAACTACTTTGTTAAATTATTCTTGAACCTTACCTTCATTAACTTGATTCTTATCTCCACAGGACCCCTGTGGCTAATCGAGCCATCAATCACTTGCACACAAAGGCACTAGCTTTGACTAAATAACCAAAAAAAAAATTGTATCTAAAAAAAATTATACTTTATTTAATTATATGTGAAGTTTGACAAAGACTAAATAACAATCTAAGATAACTTGCACACAAAAACATAACTTTAATTGAATAACCATTTTTTTTGAATTTAGAGACACCAATGCCTCCAAAGTATATTTATTTATTTATAAAATAACTAATAAAAAAAAGGGAGGTCTGTAACTAGGGGACTTTTTGACTTTTTAAGCTGATTTTTTGGATCTAACAATGTATTTTAATGTTTTGAAAATTACTTAAAAATTCATGAAAAAAACTAGTAAAAACCAACCTAAAACATAGTTCAAAAAGTCCCCTCTTTAGGGAGCTCGACAAAAAAAGGTCATTCAATTTCAATGATATGCCCCTTCAATGTGGGTACGAAGTCGACGCTCAAGTCCAAGTCGGACCCAAAGCTCCCGTAAGCGAGGGATTTACGTTACGTCCACATAGTTAACAACCCAAATAGTTGTTTGTCTTATATATATATATATATATATATATATATATATTGTTCCATCGTCCACATTCCTGCCTGGAGTTCATTGTGAGTTGCATGGGCTTCGCCATCCCAGCAAGCTCCTCTCCTACAAAACCGTCTGCCTGTTTTTCCAGATTTGGAATCGATATCGATACTGTCTAGGGTTAGTGTTTTTATTGTGCCCAACGAGCTTCAAGAATTCTAACAGCAGCAACTGAAACGAGTCCGTTGGATGGTTCTGTGGAAGATCTGACATCAATACCATCTTCAAAGAACGTGGTACGTTAGTAGTTTTTTTGAGCTAATTTTGTTGTTCTAAGTGTATTCGAGTGTTGAGTTTAAATTCGCAGGGTTTTTAGGGCTTTATTGATTTTTAGGGCTGTTGCCGGACTGTCTAGCTTAAGGGTTTTGGAAGATTTTGGGCTTGAGAAATAAGATATAGTTTTCTGTATTTTTGAAGGAATTTTCTAGTGTTTAGTGATCTCTAGAGGGCATGGCATCACACATTCGTCCATGCTCGTTGGAAAAAAAAATGGCTTCTGGTAAAATTGTTGGAGTGCAATATTTGAGAGATCTTTCTATGAAGGCATCAGCTTGTGATGGTTCTTACCAGATTGATCAGGGTGGAACTAAGGTTGTTTTGGGAAGTACAGAAGCTTGCAGCGATGAACTACAAAGAGTAGGACCCCATTTTCCAATTTTGTTAACCCTTCCGTATTTGGACCTGAAAGATCTTATTTCAGTTGAAAAAGTCTGCAAGTCCTTGCATACTGCTGTGAAGGATGACCCTTTTCTATGGGAAAATATACATGTGCACGATTATTCTCTAAGCGACAGGCTAACTGACGACGCCCTCTTAGAACTCGTCGCAAGGTCTCAAGGTCGTTTACGAACTTTGATTCTAGAGGACTGCAGGAAAATTACATATGATGGACTGATGCGAGTGCTGGACATATGTCCAGATGTACTGATAGGTACTGATAGTTGACTGAACCAAGTGCTTGACATAAGTCCAAATTTAGGAGAGGAATTTGTTGTTACGCTTGGCATTTTAAAGGTATTTATACTTTCTGAATATAGATCTCGTGCATTTTGGCATGATAAGTAATGTCAAACCGTTGATTGAGCTATTGTAGTTGCATGGGTTTAGGGAAACAAAATCGTGCTTTATGTTCTCAGTGGTTGCTGAAATATGGATGTATTTGCATGTGAATTTGGCCCTTAACCCTTAGGATCTTTGATACAATGATGAAATGATAGAACTTAATTTTTTGGGGGGAAATAAAATAGGTAGAATTCGCTCAAAAATGTTGAAATTTTGACAGGAAACACTTGTACAATTCTACCATTTGGTATTCCATATTCTTATGTGTTTGGCATTTCTGGTGCTTCCTTTATTATTGTCTTCTATTCCTTTCAATAAAGAATACACACTGGTGATGCTCTGTAGTTATGTTTGCCTTCTTATGTGTTTGACATCTCTGGTGCTTCCTTTATTATTGTTTTCTATTCCATTCAATAAAGAGTACACACTGGTGATGCTTTACAGTTATGTTTCCCTTCTTATGTGTTTGACATTTCTCGTGCTTCCTTTCTTATTGTCTTCTATTCCTTTCAATAAAGAGAATACACACTTTGTAGTTATGTTTGCCGGGCAAGTAAAGGAGTAAGTGCAGATAATATTGTAAGAAATATCAGGGCACACAAAGAACGCAGCAAGACTGGATTGAAGCAGCTGAGAATTGGTCTTTCTGGGGGTGACAAGACAGCACCTTGAGCAGTTGAATTACCTTTTGGATGGTGGCTTAAAGCAGAGGTCTCAAACAGTAAAACCATGGTTTTATCCGAATGGTCGCTATGGGGATTATGCGCTTTTACCCGATGATGACCGTACAATTGATAATGAAGCTTTCCTTAAATGCGGTGGTGTAACGCTGGTTTTTGATGGAGTTGTCTAACTAGGGGAATATTTTGACTTTTCTGTTAATTTTCAGTTGAATTGGGTGAATTTAATTCACAAAATCTTGTAATTTCTGTTGTTTGTTGGCCAATTTTAAGTGCATAAATGAAATCACCTCATAGGAAAACCCCCAAACATCCACACTATGTAAGATCTAGCAATGTTTTTGCAAGTTTTGAAAATTCCATGAAGATTTATAGCCAGAAACAGATAAGCAACCAGAAATAGGGGGGAAATCATCCTCTAGTTACACAACTCCGTTTTTAATTGCACCAATGTGAAAGTTGTCAGAATCAAAGAAACCATAAAGAAGAACAATATTTAGCATGCTAAAGAGCATTTGGTACAGCTACAGAAAGCTTTATGATCGTTGGATCTTAACCTGCTCCAGATCCAATGGTCATCAAACCTAATACAACTGCATTAAATGCTATTGTATTTTCTGTATTCTTTATTATGAGATATTTAAAAAGTGTATTCATGAT
Source organism: Pseudotsuga menziesii (assembly GCA_001517045.1). Taxonomy (NCBI): domain Eukaryota; kingdom Viridiplantae; phylum Streptophyta; class Pinopsida; order Pinales; family Pinaceae; genus Pseudotsuga; species Pseudotsuga menziesii. Next base: position 21,590 of record LPNX010099236.1, read on the forward strand.
GAATATGAAGAAATATATTATCTTAAAATGCGATGTCTTGACTGTCCCCAAACTTATTACTTATTATGATTCGCTTGACTATGTGGAAATATGTGAACTACCAAGACTTGCTACAAGAAGATTTATCCTGACATAATTACTAAATACACATTATCAGAATTTCAGCTTTGTGTGTAAGGGACTTTGGAGAATGTTGCTGGATAGTTTAGACTGTGTGATATATATTGCATACAATTTTGGCTTTCAAGTCTTGTTTATATTAAGCAGCATGTAGCCTCCCTGCATAAACTAGTAGAACATAACTGGTCTCGTTGTATATGGTTGTAAATTATTTATATTTATGAAATTAAAAAAAAAGAGCTGTACAGAAAAATAATTTGCTTATGTGTCAAGATAAATATATTAGGCTGGTAATATCATAGAGCTACTCGGCTTATCAAATTATTGGAGTGGGGTCCATGGTAATCACACTCAGATATCTAGCTTACAAGTAATGGTGTGGGTTATATGGAAATCTCAGTACCAAGAGCATATTACAGTCGTCCAACTTGATATTTATTCTTGTTTTCATGGCAACTAGAATATAAAAGATGTATATAGTTGGACTATTCAGCTACAAACATCAAGTTTGTCAAAAAGATCTCTATTGGTATATTTTCTACTTTTATTGTAAAAATGTGAATTCTTTTGTATATATTTAGTGAGTCACCAAATTGTTCTATTTTTATTGTAAAAATGTGATTTTTTTTATATATTTAGGAAGTCACCAAATTATTGTATTTTTATGGTAAAAATGTGAATTCTTTTGTATATATTTGGTGAGTCATCAAATTGTTGTATTTTTATTGTAAAAATGTGAATTATTTTGTATATATTTAATGGGTCATCAAATTATTATATTTTTATTGTAAAAATGTGAATTCTTTTGTACATATTTGGTGAGTCACAAAATTGTTGTATTTTTATTGTAAAAATATGAATTTTTTTGTATATATTTGATAAGTCCCCAAAATGTTGTATTTTTATGGTAAAAATGTGAATTCTTTTGTAAGTCTCCGGTGAGTCGCCAATTTGTTGTATTTTTATTGTAAAAATGTGATTTATTTTGTATATATTTAATGGGTCATCAAATTATTATATTTTTATGGTAAAAATGTGAATTTTTTTGTACATATTTGGTGAGTCACCAAATTATATTTTTCTTGTAAAAATGTGAGTTATTTTCTACATATTTGGTGAATCACCAAATTGAGTAATATTCCCTCTCGTTCTTTGTCTCCAATGTTATTTCTACAAATTTGGTATTGCTTGATCACCATTAGAACGAAAATATTTGGTATTTCTTGATCACCATGGGAATGAAAATACTTCTTGTTTGTGACTAAAATATGGAAAAAATGAACCCTTTCTATGGTCATAAAATGAACTAGTTATTAAACATGTATAAGATTTTATCAATTGACTCTTTTAGATATTAACAATATATATCTAACTCTTTTTATCTATCAACTTTGGGATATTAACTATAGATATCTATCACTTTGCCTTTTCTTGTAGTTTCTCATATCATTTAACAAATCACCTTACTTTTTCATTAAATCAAATATGGACTTATTTTCTTGTGTGGTGGTCAAAATATGGACTTATTTTCCTATGTGTGGTGGTCAAAATATGTAATAACTACTTGGTTGTGGAAATATGTGATGAGGACGTGCTTTTCATTAACTTGATTGTCATCTCTCATATCTTCTTTTAGACTTTTATTAAAACTTTCAATCTTGTGAGCATTAACATTTGAGATAAAAATACATCTTGGTTTTGGCCTTTAAAGGAGAGAGTGGTCATAAGTTGTTCTACTTGGTTGAGATGGTGAGAGTAATTTTCTGGCTCAATAGTCATGGAATTGTGCCTATCAAACAAGCTAGGAGTTAAGGTTAACAACAACTTTGTAAAAATTTTGTTTTTAAATAAGATATTGTCTAATTTTTTTCAACTTTAGTTGAAACTTAAGTTATAAAGATTTAGGTTAAAACTTACTTTATAAAGTATTAACCATTTAGTTAATATTTTTATAAGTGTCACTTATCATCTTTACTTTGACTTTCAGTAGGAACATATTGACCACTTATGCCAAAACACATTCTAATTTTTATCCACTTTAAATGCTTTGTTATCTTTATTTTCCTTTCTGAGTTAAGTTAACACCAACTTTATAATTTTTTTATTCAAATAATATTGTTTTAATAATGTTTTCCTAATCTGAACAATGACCGCGATCTGCATTATGGATTGGATTGTTGCATATGATTTATTGGGGTACGTTGAATATATTGCAACATGGATCTAAACATTGACCATTATTTGCATCATAAATTGGATTGTTGCATACGATTGATTTGGTCTGCATTGAATATATATATATTGAACACGATTTTCAGTCTACAATCTAGATCTAAACATTCGTCACAATTTTACCATCTTCATTTTAGATTTATTTGTTGTTTACAATGTATTACGTTTCCTTTTTTTATTGATGTTTGATCTATATGATCCGATAGAGATCCACACCGTTGTTTACGATTTATTACGTTTCCTTTTGTTTTATTGATGTTTGATCTAGCTCATCTGATAGAGATCCACACCGTTGTTTATAAGTTTTCCTTGTTGTTTTTATGGACGCTTTGATCTAGCGGATTCGAGAGATCCACATCTCAATATAGGTGTTTTAACCTGGGCGTGAGTTGGATGATTGATACAGCAGACTCTCGAATAATCGTTTTTAGGAGTGACCATTACATGTGATGGACCGTCTTGTGACTAATGTATTTGCATATGACTATAATAATAAGTGATATAAGATACCTATTTTACTACAGGAACTTTTTATTGCATCAGTGTGGCTTGAGTTGATGGAAGGTTGATTAATGCCTCAAAGACGTAAACATGAATACTCATGTATGAAAAGTGTAAGAATAGTTGTGTGAACATAATGTGAATTATGTATGATTATGTATAATTATATACTTTAGTGTATACATTGTTATTACGGTTAGTTAGTAAAGGACATGTTTCTTGTATATAAAAAAAACAGGGACCATGAGTGCCATAAATTATGGTAAGAGATTTTATGCTAATTATGCCAGTAAGGTTTAATAACTTAGATTTGCTTAGGTTGGCTATGATCTCTTCAATATTGAAGTAGGTTTAATAATTAGAGATTCAATCGAAAATATATAATTATTGGAGATACATAAGGTGTACTCTGGGAGTGAAGGGTCTCCATTTTGTTAACCATAGATTGTTAACAATAGTAGTCCACATTTACTTGTTGTGTAGGAGTGATTGTATCTATAATAACATAATTTGGTATACTTGAATGTTCACTTCTATGATTCAATGAGAATTTTTTTACGCCGTGTACTCTGAGGATCTATTGATATTTTATGGGTATGTTATATTAGGATATTTAGACACTTAGGAGTTAGTTAAGATCAACTTGTGTAATATATCCGTTAGGTGAAAGTGTGTTTCTTTAGTATGCATTAGTATGCATTTGTAAATATTCTAATCCGACGGTCACGATATGTTCTAGACATAGAGTGATCCGACGGTTCAACTTCTCTTAGATCATACCTACCATTGATCCGTGGCTTAACACCCGATTGGTCTATGATCTCTATTTAAAGAGCATAGAGGGTCCTTGGCTAGTTGATCGATTATGAGAAGCTCATGTAACTTTCTTTCTTTTGCATAATAAATTGCTCCGAGTAGCTATTTGGCCGGGGCCGTGGACTGTTTCCCTCTCGAGGGTTTTAACCACGTGACAAACATTGGTGTATTGATCTGTGATCTGTTTGTGTGAAGCGGCTATTCTTAGTGTTCGGTCCTTTGGGAGTACCCTGTGTACGCTAACATGGTATCAGAGCTTTTATGAAGAGCCGCTTTCGGTTTTGATCAACATCTGGAACCGGGGTTGCCGAAAATTTAAAAGGGTTTCTGGTTCTAGTTTTTCTGTGCATTTGTGGCCTGTGGGAGCTATTCCATTGCGTCCGGAGCACCGTTTCCATTGGGATATAGTTTTTGTTTCACCGAAAACTATTTCCGTTTGTTCCAGAAACACCCATTTCGGCAAATCTGAAGGTATAATGTTACAGTGACGGTTTTGTTTTTTTTAAATATCTCATATTTTATCAGTTTATTATTAGATATTTTTTTGTTTTAGTCTCGGACTGTTGTGTTCCCTGGCTGCGTATGCTCTTTGCCGTGCACCTTGCGCGATCGCGGCAAATCAGAAACAGTGAGGGAAAGTTTTTTTTCTTGTTTTCTCGGCTACGTATGCTCTTTGCCGTGCACCTTGTGCGATCACGGCAAATCAGAAACAGCGAGAAAACTTGAAAAGTTAGACTTTCCGGGTAAGCTAACCAAGATCTAACCCCATTGTGTGGAAAAAGTTTTTTTGTTTTTCGTTTTTTTTGTGATTTGCAGGAAAGGATAGCAAGCACGGAAAACGAGAGAGAAGAGTAAAAAAAAAATAAAAAAAAATCCCCCTTCCTCTTTCCATACTTTTACGTACCTTTTAAACTTAGCTCACTTGTTCCAAAGTTGCTTTACATCTTGATAAGTCTTGAGTTCAAGTCTCATCAAGTTACTTTTTTAGTGCATGCAATTTCTATTTTCAAGTTACTTTATTGTAAAAGTGCATCTCACATTAATAAAATAAAATAAAAGTGAGTCACTTAAGTCTTTTAAATTATTGCCGCACTATACATTATTGTAAAAGTGAATCTCACTTATTCTACAAAAGTGATTCACTTCAAAGCAACTTTATTGTAAAAGTGATTGTCAAAGGTAGATCTTTGGAAGAGGGGGGTTCTTTTTTTTAACTGGTCAAGTCAATATCTGCCACGTCACTATTGGGGACATCTTCAACATTTCCTTTGATCAAGCATAACTTCATCATCCGGAATCCGTTTTAAGTGTTTTTTTTTTTAAAACCGCATTTTTTTTCGAGCTCTTTGCATATAAACAGTTAGTTTCTGTTCCTTCAGCCATTATTTTACAGTATGGCCGCCCCTTGTGATATCATACTTACAAGTTCTAACTATTTCTCATGGAAATCTCGTATG
>LPNX010099253.1:0-40776 GCA_001517045.1 Pseudotsuga menziesii
TGTGTATTTGAATGAATATTGTTTCCATTGGAATATGTCAAATGCTTTTACATTATTGATTATATATGCTAGAATAGATCTAACACCATGAAATATAGTGTTCTTGTATTGTTTACTTGTTGTTGAGGACGTGCTATAACAATTCAAGCTGAAGATTGGAAAGCTCAACGGGGATCTACTTCAACCGTCCGGAATAAGGTACGAGGTTCGATCCTTTAGTGTTAGATTGTTTATTTCTATTGCATATTGGAGAAGATTGATTTCTGGAGTCTAGCTGTCTGTTGTGGTACCCCAAGCCATAGGAATTTCTCTCCGTAACAATTGGGTCTTTGATGTCCCTGACAAATACAAGAGCAGATTGTTGATAGATCCAAGACATGTTCACCTGATTGCTACAAAGCATATTTTGAGGTACCTGAAGGGTATTGTTGAGTATGGGCTAAAGTATGATATGAATCATAAGATTAATATAGAGGGTTATGTGGATTCAGATTGGGAAGTGCCATTGATAGGAAGAGCACTTCGGGGTGCTGCTTCAGTATGGGATCAGGTGTGATCTCTTGTTTTAGTAGGAAGGAGTCCTACATGGCACTAAGTACAGCCGAGGAAAAATATGTTCCCACTTTTTTGACTACCTGGGAGAGAGGAGAAGTGAATCTCCATTTTGTGATCCAGATCAAGATCTCTCAAAAGAGGGAGTTCTAGCATAGCCAATGAGACAGGTTGTCTAAACATAAAATCCTGGAGAAGATCCTAGGTTGCTCAGACATAAACAGTCCTATAGATTGTCCTCGGATGTAATCGGTTCTAGTGAAGCTTGCAGGTTATCCTTGGATGTAATCAGCCCCGATGTGATTCTATGCTAGAAATGGCTAGAGTGAAGTTTGAGTACTTCAGGGAAAAGCTTGGTGTTCTCCAGATCAAGGTTCCTTCCAAGGGGAAGTGATGAGTCCATGAGCCCTTCTGACATGGTGGTAGGCGAGGCCTCCCATGGTCAGATGTAAGTGCAGAACCATTCTAACATGGTGGTAGGTGGGGTCTCCCATGGTCAGATGTAAGTGCAAAGGCATTCTGACATGGGGACAGGTTGGGCCCTCCCATGGTCACATGTAAGTGCAGAACCATTTTGACATGGGCGGAGGTTGGGCCCTCCCATGGTCACATGTAAGGGCTAAGCCATTCTGACATGGGGCATGCTGGGCCCTCCCATGTTCAGATGTAAGTGTAGAGCCATTCTGACATGGGGGCAAGCTAGGCCCTCCCATGTTCAGATGTAAGGGCTTGGCCATTCTGACATGGGGGCAGGTTGGGCCCTCCCATGGTCACATGTAAGGGTTGGGCATTTCTAACATGGTGGTTTGTGTGTTCCTCCCATGGTCAGATCTAAGTGATAGGTGGGCCTTTCTGACTGGGTCAGATATAAGTGTTGAAGAAGATGAATACCTACATGGAGGCTAGGCCTACAACCAGCATGAAAAAGGGTTGGCTTTGTAGAAATTCCTGTGATGAGTAGAATTGAGAGATAACACCATTTAATCGAGATAGCGGAAGCAATGATGATGATGATCCAGTGATGATACAGCTTTGATGGTGATTGAAAGAAGAAGACTTATGCTAATGAATTATGTCAAGAGAATACCTTCCTATTTAAGAGGGAGTTTTGATGTCTTTGTAACTTCAGAATGTATTCACTTGTATATATTGTATTTCATTGATCCCTGATGCTCCTATCGGGAGAATCACTTGTATTTCCTTGTACCTCGATGTTCCTACCAGGAGAATTACTAAAAGTCATGAGGAAGTCCCCTCCATTGTAAGTTGGGTCATTAGTACCCTAGTTGTGGTTACTCGAGCCTACATAACTGAGTCAAATATTAAGTGAACGAAAGAATATAAATAGAGAGTGAGCCTCTCTATTTGACACACACACTCACTCAATTGGGACGCATGAGTGAGAGAGGAAGTGCTAGCACAAGTGAGAGAGATCACCTGTCGGAGATCATCTTTATGTTTTTGGGTTTTACTTTTGCTAATGGTGCTCAGTCTATCTCTGAGGAAGTTGCGAGGTTTTCTCCTTTATGGTTTCCCCAAGGAAAATTCTTTGTGTATATCGTCTCTTGTGATAATTGTTGTGCATGTTATTCTCTTAGATAAGATCCTAGATCATATTGCTTAAATGATAAAAAATATAAGAGTATTAACATTATCAAAGTGTAATTTATGTGGTTTGTTAAATCCCTTACCACACCCAGTCACAAAACCCTGTAATGGGAGTGGGATGATCAGATTTGACTTGGTGCTCACAAGTCTCGGTTCCTGTGTAGGATGACTTTCCGCATGTGAGTGAAGGAATCCAATAACCCCCTGAGGAGGGCTTCTATCCACAATAATGGAAAGATATAGATATTTTGAGACGGTGGCAATGAGACACCCCCCGCCGAGATAGAAGGAACATAAGAGACACAAGAAGCATGGTTACACGAATCGCCTGGTTGCTTGCCCCCTCATGAGCCATAATAAATCCCAATACAAGGTACCGACACTAGTAAACCCCTAGAAGGAATCATTAAGCTGTAGATACGGGTGATCCCCAAAAATCCATAGAGAAGGAAAACACCCACCAAACCCCCACGGTCCACGTCAGAAGAAATCGACAAAATGTCGTTATTCCCACTTTTTTAAATTGTTTTGTACTAGTTTTATATAAGGGATACAATGGAATCCTGTAAACCCACCCAGAACCCAGAATGGGTAAACCCTAGAATTTGGGAGAAGTTCTGTAAACCCCGCGAGAGTATTGAATTCGACCTTCCAGGAAACCCGATAACATAACCAAAGTTGGCAGGTTTAAAATCCCCAAAACAAAAAGGTCAAGGAAAAACACCACAATGGAAGATAAATAATACCCGACACTGACCATGGATTCTTAAACAAGTACTTCATGTTTCTAAGGAATAAGAAAACCTAAGAACCCTACTCGAGAAAAAAATCAACCCGACATCCGAACCGGAAATGAAGTAAACCCAAAACAAAAACCTGTAAAAATAACCAATTATCAATACTAGAATAGCGGGAAACCCATAGTAAACTTGTAGTTCAAACACCTTCCTCCATCGTCTCCACATCCAAAACCCCATTCTACTCTCTCCATTCATTCCCATAACACGCTTGTTTTGTATATTACTAAAGAACTTGCAAGCTTGTAGCTAACTATATGTTTTTACATTATGAGAGATCTGGATATATAAAACATCATATTCTAACAGAAATGTCATAAATTAATGCAATTATAATTATTAAATTAATTTATAACAAAAACATCATAAAATACAATTATTGCAATATTAATGTAGAAATTAGAGACCACCTTCAAGTCTAGAAGAATATGTTAGCCTTTACGTTCACAAAAATAAAATTGAGTCATGTAAATTGTTTTCATGGTTTATTTATTTTTATACACAAAATAAAATATGACTAATTTTTACAATGACATATAATCATTCCATACAATCATAAATTACTTCATATACATAAACCATATTTCACATCATATTGGTTGTTAACCAACTCAATTTGTTTAAACACTGCATCTAGTAATCAACTTTCCATTTCAACCACCATAACATGAAAAATAAACAATATAATTAGACAATCAAAGATTACAGTAACAAAATGATATCTCAATATAGAAATGATGAAATAAAACATGTATATATCACTCTCTGTTGTCATCGCCCTCATTAACTTCCTCAGTTAGCATGATAGCACGGTTTTTCTCAAAAACATGTTTAGATATAGGGTCATGTCTTAATATGAACCACCAATCTATATCCAACACATCCGGGTAAAAGAATACTTGGTTGCAATGTTTTGGGAAAAAATAAGGCTCCTTACTTCCATCCCACATCTTTCTAGAGTTGATACATATCAACCCATTATCATGATCTTCTTTTACATTATTCTTGTTGAATGTGTCCCACCACCTAAACCTAAAAATAATACATTGGAAAGATGAAAAGTCCACTTGAATGATATCTAGTATATTTACAACATAACCCAACATCCCTCCTATCAGGTTTCAATCTTGATGGCTAGCATGACTAGATTGGTCAAACTCAACTTCCACTCCACAGACTTGTGTAACACACCCATCATCAGCATCCTCGATGTGAAATGATGTTCATAAGCCCACATAGATGGGAACAAATTCACCTGTATGAAAAGTTAACAAATGATGGTGTCATATGTCTAATAACCTAGGCATTAATATATTAAACATAGATGTAATAATTCAAAGTTGCATTATAAATACAGAAATGTACAAAATATTTTATTATGATTTATTGCACCCGATCCCAATTTTTAGCGCATCCTCCTCTTCAGGAGGTTAACGACCATATGCACCATATTTCTCTTTGACTTGGTCTACAACCTAATTGTTGGGACATATCATTGAAATATTTTCTTTTAAATGATCTGGAAAAGGCATGCTTCTACCGCGCAACTGCCTGAATTCTTTTTTTTCAATATCCCATTTCCTCCACTTCTCTTCATACAATATGACCCACTGTTGTGTTTCCTCCACATTGTAAAAAATGAATTATTGATTGCATCAAATCTTGAATTCGATGTTGTTCATGGAAATAAAACCACATTCAATACATATGGGGTCAAATATAGATTTTGAATTTGGTTGTGAATAGTTACTATGTGGAAATTTGAAGAGCAAAATATAAGTGACTTACTCTTTGGTGCCATTAGAGAGAATATTTTCAAAAGATGATACACCTTTAAAACCTATTGTACAGTCTTCAGAAGAAAATGTGGTGGACTGTAATATTGGCACTCCTGAACATTCTAGAATGGTGAAGATTTCAAAGGCACTCACAGCAGAAGAGAGGAACATGTACATTAAGTTGTTAAAAGATTATGTTGATGTTTTTGCTTGGTCATATGAAGATTTGAAAACATATGATACTGGAATTATACAGCATAAAGTGCCTTTAAAACTAAATGTTAAACCTTTCAGACAGAAATTAAGGAAGATAAATCCAGCTTTGTTTCCTGTTATTGAAAAAGAGGTGAAAAAGTTATTAGATGCCAAGTTCGTTGTTCACCTCAGGTATTCTTCATGGGTTGCCAATTTAGTTCCTATCAGGAAAAAGAATGGAGAAATCAGACCGTGTGTTGATTTTAGAAATCTGAATAGGTATTCATTGAAGGATAATTACCCTTTGCCAAAAATAGAACAATTATTGCAGAAGATGGTTGGGGCACAAAGAATTTATATGGTTGATGGTTTTTCAGGATATAATCAAATTGCCATGCATCCTGATGACAAAGAAAAAACATCTTTTACTACTCCCTGGAGAACATTCATGTATGATAAAATGCCTTTTGGATTAATGAATGCTGGAGCAACTTTTCAAAGAGCTATGGACATAGCATTTGTGGGGGAAAGAGATAAGTTTGTAGTGATTTACTTAGCTGATATTACAGTCTTTTCATAATCAGATGATGAACATCTAAAACACTTGAAACAAACTTTTCTGAAATGCAGAAAATATGGTTTATCTCTTAATCCAAAGAAATCACATTTTACTGTACAAGAAGGTAAATTATTGGGTCATTTAGTTTCAACCGATGGCATAAGGATTGATTCGGAGAGGGTGAAAGCAATACTGAAAATAAGTTTACCAAGGAGCAAGAAGGATGTACAATCTTTCATTGGTAAAATCAATTTTCTGCGTTGGTTTATACCAAATTTTCCTAAGACTATCAAACAAATTACAGCCATGCTGAAGAAGGATCAGAAAGTCAAGTGGACTGCAAAGGCAAAGAATTCATTCAAAAAAATTAAGATGGATCTTACTGAAGCTCTAGTGTTAGTAAGTCCAAATTTTACAAAGGAATTTCTAACCTTTTCTTTTGCATCTAAAGATACATTGGCTGTTGTTTTATTACAGAAGAATAAGGATGGTCTTGAATAGCCTATTGCATTTTTCAACAAAACTCTTAGAGATTCAGAGCTAAAATACAGCATTTTAGAGAAACGGGCTTATTCTTTGGCAAAAGCTTTGAAATTCTTCAAAATTTATGTTTTGCATTCCAAAGTTATTGCTTATGTTCCTAATGCTGCCATAAAAGATGTTTTGACTCAGCCTAACAGTGAGGGAAAAAGAGGAAAGTGGATTGCCAAAATTATGGAATATGATGTGGATATTAGACCTACAAAGCTAGTAAAGGGACAAGGTCTAGCTAAACTGCTAGTTTATTCAAATTGCCAAGCTTTAGGGTTACATCTGATGGCAAAACAGCCAGCACAGGAAGAAAGTCAAGCGGAGCTGGAGAAAGAGAATATTATGGATTTCTATTCAGCATCTACATGGTATGCAGATATTATATATTTTATTTTGTACTTGCAATGTCCAGAACACTTAGACAAGAAAGCTGCTAGGTCTTTGAAGTTGAAAACCACTAAATATTGTTTGGTAGAGCAACAGCTCTTTTGGAAGGATCCAGGGGGTATCCTACTCATATGTTTAGATAAAGCTAAAATTGAAGGAGTAATTTCTGAATCTCATGAAGGTGCTTGTGGGGGTCATAAGTATCGGAAGGCAACAGCATACAAAATTCTAAGAGCTAGATACTATTGGCCCTCTTTATTTTCAGATGTATATCAGCAGGTAAGAGCATGTATCCCTTGTCAGAAATTTGTTGGTAAACAAAAGTTGCTATCATTACCTTTAAAACCAATTGTAGTTAATGCCCCTTTTCAGCAGTGGGGTTTGGACTTCATAGGGGAGATAAATCCATCTTCCTTGGGGAAACATAAGTGAATTTTGACTGCAACAGATTTCTTTACTAAGTGATCATAGATTTTATTGAGGAAAATATTCTCAGTAGATTTGGATGTCCACAAAAAATATTGACTGATAATGCTAAAGCCTTTAAATCTAAGGCTATGGGGGAATTTTGTGAAAAGAATGGTATCCTATTGAAACAATCAATTCCTTATTATCCTCAGGGTAATGGTTTAGCTGAGTTATCTAATAAAAATATCATTCAGAGTATCAGGAAGTTGCTGAAGCATAATAAAAGATCATGGGATTCTATGCTAAAGTATGCAATATGGGCAGACAGAATAACAGTTAAGCAAGCAATTGGAACTTCTCCTTTCCAATTAGTATATGGTACATATGCAGTTTTTCCTGTTCAGTTGGGAATCCCACTGATGAATTTTTTTCAAGATTGTCAGGAAAAACCTAATGATATGCAAAGAAGAATTTATGCAATGATTGAGTTACAGCAGAAACGAGAAAAAGTGGAAGAAAAGGCTCAGTTGTACAGGTTGAAGATCAAAGAAAGATTTGATAAGAAGATCAAAGATAATAATTTTTCAGTGGGAGACATGGTTTTGAGATGGGATGCTAGGAAGGATCAAAAAGGAAAGCATGGCAAGTTTGATAACCTTTGGTTTGGTCCTTTCATAGTATCGAACTTTTTGGAAAACAATACTTTTGTTATACAAACCTTGGAAGGTGAGGAGTTGTCTAATCCAGTTAATGGACGATTCCTCAAGAATTTTTACAGTTTTTGAAGATGGATACTGGACTTTCATTGTATATACCAGTGTGAATAACAGAATAAAGACTCCATAACCCAATGGAAATTTTGCAAACTAGTAAGTAGCAGCACAGAAGGCACTGGTCTACAGGTTCTTGAAGCCTCACAGGGAGGACTTCATCCCACAGCAGGAGCCAAATGTTAGGTCATGTTTTTGTTTTCTATCTTTTAATGCTTTTATTTATGATTTGAAGCTTGGTTTTTATTCTTAGAAATTTTTGTTGATTGACATAGTTTGAATTTTTCCCTTTAGCTTTTATGTTATTTGATTTCTTAGTTTATTTTTACAAGTTTTGGTTTGATTTCATGATCAAAGGGCTTATATAAGGCTTATATGGATTAAAAAGTTTGAAAAATAGCATAAAAGTTTAATTGAGACTCCTAAACCAAGTTTAAACCCTTATCATTAGCATAATTTTTGAAAATCATTAACCTGAATTTTCTTGTAGCACAAGCCAGAAAAAGTTACACAAAGGCACTACAAGAAAGTCGCGCAGAGTTAAAAATCCTCTTTCAATGTTACAGAGGTATAGTTCTTTAAAGCACCGATGAGATAGTTCATAACGCTTCCGAGAGCCGATCATGAAGCCAATGGTCTAAAGTCCCGTGCAAATTTAAAATCATCTTTCAACGTTGTGGAGGTTCAATGGTCTAATGTGCCGGCAGCACAATGGTTTAAAGTGCTGACACTGCGGCAGCTTAGTTCTTTAAAGCACCGATGAGATAGTTCATAACGCTTCCGATCATCGATCGCGAATCCTATGGTCAAAATGTCGCGTAAGTTTAAAATCATCTTTCAACATTGCAGAAAGCTAATGGTCTAAATTCATTTTTTAAATGTTGCAGAGATTTAGTTCTTTAAAACGCCGACATTGCGGCAGCATAGTGGCTTGAAGTTCTGATGCATTAGAGATTACTGCTCCCGATTACCGACAAGTTAATAAGGGGAAGTGCTAATTCGTTTAATTTTGAACCTTCGATTGCCGATGTTGAGAAGGGTTACTAGTTAGTGATGGTAGACGCCGATACCACAGGAAAATTCAATGTTAATCACTCTGACGAGTGTAAATATGATCAAGAAGGAAAATCATGGCGGTTTCTTACAGAAGTAATGAAATAATGATGGCATATCATAATGAAACAAAAGGCGTTTCAAATCACGTCTTTTCCTGAAGTGCACAAAGAGAAGGTGGAGATCGTGGCAGAAAATTAGTTCTTGGAGAGCGAAATTTTGAATTAGAGCGAAAGTTAGGGCTTTCAGCAGCATTTGTCTGGAGTACTCAAAACGGTCAGAGAAGATTGGATGCATGGAGTTCGACACATGACAGACAAAATAATAGGATTCCAGCAGCTGGATTAGTTGTTGTAACAGTTTAAAAGACTGTTAGAGTGTGGTATTTATAAAAGTTGTTTGACGATAAAAAAGAGTGGAAAGACCAATAGGGAAGAACCCTCAGACTTAAGTTGGGTGAAAAACTTTCCAGATTGGGCACAGTTGTTTGCAGAAGTAGGATGGTTAGTGTTCTTCAAGAAGATTGAAGGTTACCATGCAGAGGTTTCTTACAATTTTGCTCAGGGTTTAGATAAGGATGTAGTGTCTTTTGACACTTTGAAATTCAAATTAACTAGGGAGTTACTATCAGAAGCAACGGGGATTCTGGATGAGGGATAATTTTGGTTCAAAAAGGTCCCTTTCACTTTTGATGCTAAGAGATATTTGCTTCTAGGTGTAGTAGCAGAGTGGGGAAAAGGTGTTCCTATTAAAAACTTTAAACCTAAGTGGATTGAACCAATCAAAATTCTGCAAAGTTATGTCACCTGTGAGGGTATATTTGCCTTTGTGTTCAAATATCATTTTAGATTCCTTCAACATCTCAGTCATGAATCTAAAATGAATCTTCCTTTATTCTTTTTGAAAAGCTTACAGAAGATGTCATGTAGGGTGAGAGAACACTAGGACCATACAAAACAATCAATTTTTCACCATGGGCTCATAAAACTCATCGTAAGTACTGTATTGCAGAAAAGAGAAAAGACATGGGAGCATTTCTTATTTTGGTCAGGTTTCAAGACTGAGCAGGAGGAACAATCTCAAAAAAGACAAGTAGATAAGGGTCAGACTCTGATTAAGAAGCTTAGAAAAAAGGTCATAGTCAAAGATGAAGAAACTGATAAACCAGGAGAAGCTTCGAATCAGGAAAATGAAAATATTGAGCTTGTACAGTGAGTTAATGTTGAGGAAAGTAAAGTTCTACAGTCAGAGATGAAGGAAGCTGAGCCAGTTGAAGAAGTTTTACCTGCAGAACCAGATCAAGATGTGATGGAGGAGGTTAAGGAATAGAAGCAAATCCCCATTACAGTACTGTCAGAAGAGGATGAAAAATACTTGTCTGATGAGGCTAGAGTTCTAGTTACTAATGAAGCTAAGGTTTGTGTTTAGCAAGAAATTCACACTCATTGTGATGAGGAAACGGTGTCCAGAAAGAAAAGAATGAAGTTTGTTGAATTTGACTCAATAACTCATCAAGGAAAGGTTTTGAAGATGTTGGGAGAGGTTGGAGCAGTCTGGAGACCTAAGACAAGGCCGAAGAACAAACTTAGGTTAAACATGAAGAAGCTACTGAATCCCAAATTGGATAAAGAAAAGGTTACAGTAATAAAAGATTCATCATCTCAAGAGAAATTGGATGATAGTGAAAATGACAATAAAGAAATTATGAAAAGTAAAATAACCAATAGTATCAAAATATAAATCTATCTTCACTGATACTAATATTTCTGATATTTTCCTGGAGATTCAAAATCAGATGATTCAAGAACAGCAACAAAAAGGAGGTAAAGAGTTCTTGTCTAGAGAAAACAGAGATAGTTGAAGAAGAAGTTGACTACAACACTGAAACTGAAGAACATCTAAAGATTTCTGTGACCTCCACAGAGCTTATGAAGGAGGATGAAGAAATCTATAAGAAACTGAAAATCCCATGGACACCAGAAGGGATGCAAACAATCTCAGGAGACAAATGTATTGATTCTGAAAAGGAAAACCTGCAAAGAAGCATTAAGCAATAAAAATATCAAGTTGAATATATGCATGAAACAAATGATGGATTAGTTACTACAAACAGGAGACTTAGAGAATACTTGGAAGAGGTTAACAGTCATTACCAGGAATTAATTACAGTTTCTAGGGAAGCTCTTAAAAGGAAAAGGAAAACAGAGAATCAGTTCACACAGCTAAAGCATACTATCCAGATGTTGACTCAGTAGAACGAGGAGCTAACAAGGAGGGTTGCAAACTTGGAGGTAGATCATTTGAAATCTAGAAGGAAAGCACAGGCTTTAGAGGGGATTGCTTTACTAGCTGAAGCAGCAAAAGACTTGTAAAGTTAGTTAAGAGAGTCAGTTATTAGTTAAGTTTGGAAATTCATTTTATTTTTGCATAATGATAGTTTAGATTGAACTATTCGATAGATAGCCTAAAAACAGTTAGGGTTCAGTTATTCAACTAATTTTGAAGGAATAGGATAAATGTAAGTCTGAAAGAAGACAAATGGTTCAATTTTTTGCTGGCAAGGGGAGGCTATCAGGCTGTGTTTATGAGCTAAGTAAAAGACTCTTATGTGTTTTTGATGACTGAACTATGAAATATATGCACTATATTCCCTTTAGATTATTGACTGGTTTCATTTCTAATTTGTGTTAATTACACAGTTGGTATATTCATTTCTTGTTTAATGTTTTTATGTTTGAAATGCTTGCTAACAGTGGGTGAAATTCAGTACTGTGTTTACTTTGTTGGATTATGGTTTATATGTTATGCATCTTAGTCATTTAAATGCTCATGATTTAGTGTTTGCTTTGGTCTTATGAATGTTTCCCTCTTGTCTTCAAACTGTTCAACCAAAACCTTATAAAACCCTATTTTACTTTATTGTGATTTTTTTAGATTGTGTTGGCTTGTTCTTCCGTAGTCTGGGAACAATTTCTAGCACTAATAGACACTACAAAGTAAACACAAAATTTTAATTGCATTATAACTTGTGTGGTAAAACACATAAATAAAAAAGTAAAAACAATTTTTGATATTATACGTACCCTTAGAAGGTTGAGATGGTCTTGTGATTTCAAACCTGAAAAATTTTTGTCTCCAATGAATCAGCATCGTAGAGTAGATCCATAAAAAGAAGGCACATTCATGCCCAATATAACTTCCTTTTCCAAATTAAGATCATTTTTCTTCAAAATCCATGGGACATCAGCTTTTTTAAATGAAAAAGAGGGGCCATCCTCTTCTCTATTTTCTCATCTTGGCCAATGATTCGTTTTAGTATTTGAAGAAATAATATCTTCCTTGACATCCATATTGTCACTTTTTTTGGATTATATGTGATTCCATAAAGAACATGAAACATTTTTCAATATATGCATGGGATCTAGTAAGTGGGAAATCTTGATATGCTCCAATATGAGAGCTCATAAAATATCAATTTCCTTTTCATCCATTTGGGAATTTCTCAACATAGGTGTTGAAGAATTCAGGATCATCAATCACGGGTTGCACATTTGAATTGAACATCTATGTGTATTCCTTCTCCTTCTCGCTATCATATGCCCTATTCCAATCAATCGGTCTCATTATTCCAGGCCTTTGAGTTCTCTCTTGTTTGCCATTGAAAGCAGATCTTGCTTTCCTATAAGAGTGATTTTCTGGGAGGAATACCCTAGAGAAGTTGTATGCTTACTTCCGTAGGTATTTGGACCACCTATACTTCATACAAGTTCCACAAAATTTACGTACATAATAACCTTTTGTTACAAGACCTACGATTTTATAGTAAAGAGAGCACGTCAATGTTGAATATGAAAACAGTAGCATCGAATTAAATATACCAAAAATTATTGCTTTGAATATAAACAAATCAAACAACATGTAAAACTCCTCTCTGATGGGATGGGTCTTGACACATCATAGACCTGTATCCCTTCCCATAATTCCTTGAATTCATCGATCAATGGTTCTAGGTAAACACCCATATTCTTCACGTGTCTTTTACCACGGACTATAAGAGCCAGCATAAGATGTTCATTCTTCACAGAAAACCATGGGGGGTATTTTTATTGATCACTAATACAGGATAAACATTATAGATGTCATTTGGTTGGGAATATGGGTTGATTCCATCAATTGATACGCTCAATCGGTGGATGTGTACTTCATCCTTTATCGGGCATGTATCCTCTGCATGCTTAATGACTATTGAATCTATTGGCATTCACATATCTCCTTCCTTGCTTAGGTGTGATGCATTCCATCCCTGCAACATATCTAATTATTTGCAATGAAAGAGCCTTTGAATCATTGGGTTTATAGGCATGTGTCTCAATATCTTATGAGTAGTACCATGTGCTTTAGCCTTGTTATTCGATTTTGTGTACCTAGAATGCCCACATTTTGGACATATCTATTTGTATGTATATTTGCCTCTATATAGAATACAATCATTTGAACACACATGATATGATATGTACTCAACACCCAACATTTTCTTTGCCTCTCCACTGCTTCCAGGAAATACATTATCATTCGGAAGTACCTTATATTTGAATAACCTATAGTTAGTGGGAAATACAAATGTACAATGTAATTTAACGTTCATAAAATCGACCATTTTCAATGATAATTATGTCACAAGATTTCTCAAAATATAATGTAGTTGATGGTAAATTAACTCAACATTGCTAAGAAACACACGTTTGACATGCCATACTTTTCTTTCAACTTATATAGTAACATTGTTGTCCCCAACTATGTATACTTTGACCAATCAGGTTCAAAGAGAGTTGTGGTATTTGTTGATTTAAGTCTTTTGAAGAAGGCTTCAGTGATATGAGATCCATCCCATAGCTCATTGTCCTAGCATGTATGAAACAACATTGCATACATGGCACTCCTTTGTCATAATAACACATCCATACCAACGTCTACTTCATTGCCTCCAATGCCAACATGTGAAGAACTGCTATTATTGTAGGAATTCCTAATTGGTGAGGATGGATGCAGTGGAAATTGAATAGTGTTAATTTATTTGTAACTTTGGAATGTATTCACTTGTATATATTATATTTCATTGGTCCCCAATGATCCTATTGGGAGAATCACTTGTATTTATTTGTACCGCGATGTTCCTATCGGGAGAATTACTAAAAGTCATGAGGAAGTCCCCTTTGTTGTAAGTTGGGTCATTCGTACCCTAGTTGTGGTTACTGGAGCCTACATAACTGAGTTAGGATTACTCGAGCCTACATAACAAAGTCAAATATTAAGTGAACAAAAGAATATAAATAGAGAGTGAGCCTCTCTATTTATTACAGTCACACACACTCACTCAATTAGGGCACATGAGTGAGAGAGGAAGTGCTCACACAAGTGAGAGAGAGAACTGTTGTTGGAGATCATCTTTTTTGTCTTTGGATTTTACTACTGCCATTGGTTCTCATTCTATCTCTGAGGAAGTTGCGGGGTTTTCTCCTTAATGGTTTCCCCAAGGAAAATTCTTTGTGTCTCTTGTCTCTTGTGATTATTGTTGTGCATGTTATTCTCTTAGATAAGATCCTAAGATCATATTGCTTAAACGAAAAAAATCTAACATGGTATCAGAGCTAACCTGAGAAGAAGACACTATGCAGCTGTAGAATCTAGGGCTTCTTACTTTTTGGGTCTCTCTCCACAATCCATAAGCAAAAGGACACTAGGCTAACTCTCCTTTGAAGGGCGCATCTTTCTGTCGAAGCAGAATTTGATTCTGAGCGTTTTCAGTTTTTACCGCAGGAAATTAGGGATTTTTACAGAAGAAGAATTTTTGAGTGAGCCCAGCATAGGATTTCTCTCCTCATAAAAATAGAAGTTTAGAGACAAAGGTCCAATTTTTTGGTTGGGTGAAACTACGGGAAAGTCAAACCCTAGTTTGACCTCGAGCTTGAAAAACCCTAAAAGACTAAAACTGGTAGTTTTGGTACATTCCCTATATCTCGAGATTGAAGAAGGATTCGGGGCCAAAATTTTCACATGCGAAAGGTGAAATCATGATGTACCCTGTGTAAACATTTCAGTCTTAGATTCACTATATTCTGGGAGATATGATTCCTCCAAATCAGGGTTCCAACCTCTTCCAGGATTCATCCCTAAACAGGACACCTCGGGAGAATTTCTATATCTTGGGCTACAAAGGTCCAAATGAAATTTAGAAAGATTTTATAGATAGTGCATGGAATTTAATTTATATGGTAAATTTTTCATACCCCAAAGGTGAAACAGTGACACATGGAAGTCCATACAAGTTCACTATGATGAACAGTCCTAAAATAAGTCACCTTGAGAAAACTCTCATAAATCCCAATTGGTGAAACCAATTCTGGTCAAACCTGTGGTTCTAGAAAGAGGAAAGATGAGGTTACCTTGGTACGAAATTTTTGACACATAGGAGTAGTACTTTCGGAGGTACTGCAGAAATAGTATCAGGCATTTCTGCAGAAGAAATTGGTAAACTAGGGCTTCCTGTTCTGGGAGCTTCCCTCCACTATTTTCAGAAAAGGAGTACATTGGACAGCTCACCTTGAAGAGGTGCATATTTCTATCCAATCAGATATAAAAGATTCCAAGTTTTGAAAATTAGGGTTTCTTTGACAAACCCTAGATCAAACAGATCTAGAACGAGGACGGACACCTCAAATCAATAAGATATAATCTTTTGCTATTTGCATTTGAGGTTATCATTTCAAAATGACCTATCACACTAGCTTGATGACAAGCTTGGTGAAGATGAAAACTTCTGAGCATGGAAGTATAAGTTTTCACTGGCTCTTGAAGAAAATGAATTGGACACCTACATAAGTGGAGAGGTTCCAGTTCCAAAGGGAAATGAGGCTAAATCCTTACACAAGAAGAACTTGGTCAAGGCCAAGAAGATCATTGTTGATTCAATCAAGGATCTCATTTCCCATAAGTGTCTTCCCTAAAGACACTTGTTTCTTTAAGTGTCTTCCCTAAAGACACTTAAAGAGATGTTTGATTCCTTGACCAAGTTATTTGAAGGGAAGAACATAAATCGGAAGATGACTTTGAGAAAACAGTTGAAGAATGTGAAGATCCAAAATGCAAAGACCATACAGTCATACTTTACAAGGGTCTCTCAAATCAAAGAATAACTTCGAGCACTAGACGAAGAAGTGGAGAATGTACAAGTTGTGATAACCACCTTGAATGGCCTCCTAGGAAGTGATTACTTTTAGTGGACTCTGGGAAGAGCACACACAAAATGAAGCTTGACCCATAATAAGAGAAGAGAAGATGGGAGAAACTGAAGATCAAGCGCTCACGATTCAAAGAAGATCCCTCAAGCGATGAGGAATATGAAGAACTCAATTCTTGAAGAACCCCTTATCCATCTTAGCATTTTGATCAGAAATGGCGCTGTCATGAATGAAGAAGATGATGAAGCTGAAAGAAGGAGTCTACCCACAAAACAAATAAAGATAAGTATTCAACTGTCATTTCATTATTTTGTTATGCATTTGATGTATTGTGCATGATAGAATGTTTGCATTATTGACAATATACTACTAATATGCATGTGATCGGTAAGTAGCTCATGGTGCTATACAACTCTCCATTGATACTTATATAGAATGAAACCTCTTTGCTGACATATTGGATTAGTGCACAATCTCAATGATGTCATGGTAGAGATGGAAGGCATCTAGAAAGTTTCCGTGAGATATGGATGAATGTTGTATTGGCTAAAATAGTTGCATATATTTATGCATAAGAATTTTCCATTATGAATATGCCTTATGAAATGTTTCTAACCATACAACCGATGCATTTGACTTGTAGGACAGATCGTGTACAATCGCCTACAAGAAAAGAAGGATGAGACTTGTTCCGAAGAACAAGTGATGACAATTTGAGAAATCATCCAAGATGAAGAATGATATGATGATACTCTCAAAGAAAGAATAGGTCTCAGACACAGTGCAGTTATGTGACACTGTTGAGTGACTTCATTGATGCAGAGCCTTCTAGCTATGAAGAAGTAGCCAAGAAGAAAGGGAAGGAGAGTACCAGTTCAAGAAGAATGATGTCTAAGATGCACCTAGGATGTAGTATTGAGACCTAAAGGGAAGAACGTAATGTCTTCCATATGGATCTACATGATCTAGCATGCAATAGATGGAAACATCGTGGGATACAAGGCAAGATTCGTAGCACAAGGCTTCTCATGGAAAGAATGCATAGACTATAAAGAGACATTTGTAGCCATTCGAAGTTAAGACACATCACAGGCAGATTCATGTGTGAAAATTAAAGAAGGCCTTATACAAGCTCAGAAGACACCCATAGGATAACACATACATGAGGAGCTTGAAGATCACCTAGAGTGATGAAGATCTTAACTTTTGCTACAAGGTTGAAGATGAAATCCTATAGATGATGACAAGCTCACAGACGGGTGCGAGGAGAAATTATGAAAAGGCTTAAGATAGAGGATCTTGGTATCCAGTGACCGTAGATGGATACATAGAATATTAGTAGCAGAGGAAGCTACTTGTCACTCCAGTACATAATGCTTCAATACATAGAGTATGAAAGGCAGAGGGAGAATGATGCTTCGCTTTAGAGGGAGTGACTACATAAGATCTTGAGGTTCGACATGGTACGACAGGATGGACAGATTACTAATGACTCTAGGATTTACTAAGACTAAAGTGGATTCCAACCTTTAATTCAAGGTTGAAGGTGGAAGACCAATGATGCTCCTGTTATATGTCGATGACTTGTTCCTGGCAGAAAAGAGGAACTCATTAAAGTTGCAAGAAGGAGACTTGTTGTCAAGTTCAAGATGAAGGATTTGGATATGATGCACTACTTTGTAGGCATGGGGGTGTGGCAGAATGTCGATGGAATCTCCCTAAGACAATGGGAGTATGCAGTACAAATACTGAATAGGTTCAGGATGATGGACTGCAAGCCCATGACCACACCTATGGCATCGAACCTGAAGTTATTGAGTGTTGCTTCATCAGAGTCAGTTGATGCCACGATGTATCATCAGATGATTGGTTCATTGATGTACCTGATAGATACAAGACCATATATTTGCTTTGTTGTGAATACATTGAAACATTTTCACCTGGTTGCTACAAAGCATATTCTAAGGTACCTGAAGGGTACAATTGATTATGGGATCAAGTATGAGGCAAATCAGAAGATTAACCTGGAAGGTTATGTGGATTCGGATTGGGAAAGCAATGCCATTGATAGGAAGAGAAATTCGGGGTGCTGCTTAAGTATGGGATCAAGTGTGATCTCTTCATTTAGCAGGAAGCAATCCTGTGTGGCACTAATTATAGTTGGGGCAAAAATAAACGGTCTTGTAGGTTGTCCTCAAATGTAATCGGACCTAGCGAGGCTCGCAGGTTATCCTTGGACGTAATTAGCCCTGAAGTGATTATATGCTAGAAATAGTCAGAGTGAAGTTTGAGTACTTCTGGAAGAAGCTTGGTGTTCTCCAGATCGAGGTTCCTTCCAAGAGGAAGTGATGAGTCCAAGAGCCTTTCTGACATGCTGGTAGGCAGGGCCTCCCATGGTCAGATAAAAGTGCAGATCCTTTCTGACATGGTGGCAGGTTGGGCCTCCCAGGGTCAGATGTAAGTGCAGATCCTTTCTGACATGGTGGTATCCTGGGCCTCCCATGGTCAGATGTAAGTGCAGAGCCTTTTCGACATGGTGGCAGGCTAGGCCTCCCATGATCGGATGTAAGTGTTGAGCCTTTCTAACATGATGAGGTTAGATGTGATTATTGAGCCTTTTTGACATGATGAGGTCAGATGTGAGTTTTGGACGAGCCTTTCTGACATGATGAGGTTGGATGTGAGTGCTGGGCCTTTCTGACATGATATGGTCAGATGTGAGTGTTGGATGAGCCTTCCTTACATGATGAGGTTGGATGTGAGTGTTGGGCCTTTCTGACATGATGAGGTCAGATGTGAGTGCTGGGCATGCCTTTGTGACATGGTGGTGGATATGTTCGTCCCATGGTCATATGTAAGTGCTGGGAGGGACTTTCTGACTAGGTCATATATAAGTGCTAAAGAAGATGAATACCTACCTAGAGGCTAGGCCTACAACCAGCATGAAAAAGGGATGGATCTGTAGAACTTCCTGTGACGAGTAGAATTGAGAGATAGCACCATTTGATGGAGATATCAGAAGCAGTGATGATCTAGCTTTGATGATGATCCAGTGATGATCCAGATTTAATGATGATCCAACTTTGATGATGATCCAATGATGATCCAGAGAAGAAGACTTACGCTGATGAATTGTGTTAAGAGAATACCTTCCTAGTTAAGAGGGAGTGTTGATGTATTTGTAACTTCGAAATGTATTCACTTGTATATATTGTATTTCATTGGTCCCCGATGCTCCTATCAGGAGAATCACTTGTATTTCTTTGTACCCTGATGTTCCTATCGAGAGAATTACTAAAAGTCATGAGGACGTCCCCTCCGTTGTAAGTCGAGTCATTAGTACCCTAGTTTTGGTTACTCTAGCCTACATAACTAAGTTAGGATTACTCGATCCTACATAACAAACTCAAATATTAAGTGAACGAATGAATATAAATAGAGAGTGAGCCTATCTATTTATTACAGTCACACACACACACACTCAACTAGGGCACATGAGTGAGAGAGGAAGTGCTCACACAAGTGAGAAAGAGAACAGATGTTGGAGATCATCTTTTCTGTATTTGGGTTTTACTATTGTCATTAGTGCTCATTCTATCTCTGAGGAAGTTGCGGGGTTTTCTCCTTTATGGTTTCCTCGAGGAAAATTCTTTGTCTCTTGTCTCTTGTCTCTTGTGATTATTGTTGTGCATGTTATTCTCTCAGATAAGATCCTAAGATCATTTGCTTAAATGAAAAAAATCTACCAAATAGGTGGTTGATTCAACCATGCTTGGTATGCTTCCTCTCCAAGTTGTGCTCTTTTTTCAGCCTTCTCTCGATTTGACATTGTATTGGGGTGCAACGGAAGATGGCAGGTTGGTTGGTCATCATCAGAATCTTGATTTCAAAAATAATGAGCATTACATCAATGATGTTAGTAAGCACAATGAAATTGGTTTGATCTATTATTATACAAAACAATTATTACAGAAGCACAAGAATCATTTCCAATAGAAAATGTTAAGATGCAAACAATTTATAAATCAAATGTTTAAATTGAGTGATAAATTAGCATTAATTCCACATTACATATAAAAATTTAAAATTGAGCAACGCATTTTCAAATTGAATTTATAAATTAAATTAACAATTTATAAAACATAATTTCAAAATGGGAAATACATTAACATGACTCCCATTTAAAATTAACAAATACAATTTGTCTCATGCCCCAAGGGAACGTCTAAGGGTAATCCCAATGCAAGGTGTCTCTAACGATCGGTTGGTGGTCTACGAAAGTTGTAGTTTATTAAGAACTCTTTGGCATGAGACAAACTACATATTGCATGTACAACAACAAATTTGGACGCTTTCCTTTTCATAAAGAACTCGTGGTCATTGAAGTGTTCCTCAAATGAATAATTTGTAGAAAAGAAAGAGCACCTAGAACTATTTATGAACCCTACAATGTTCCCATGAGTGCATGGATGACCATATATATATAACAGTTCTTCCTTTTAAAGTTTCCATCATAACCATTCGTGCATACTATCCATGGAAATGATATGCTTGTATTTAACGATATTTGAGTTATCAGATCGACAATATATAGGACCGCAAAAAGGCATAAGCACTACTGACTATTTGGGAGGAACAAGTAAATGGGAAAGGATAAACAACCCAATGTTTGCAACATCAATATTAGACTTGGAAATCTTATCTAAAAATGATAGGATCTACTAACACTTGAATTTACATGTGAATTCTTAAACCAGTTAACTTGTAAAAAGGCTTTAAATAACAAGCTTATCAAAGGCTTAAAAATAATTGAAAGAATAAAAATGAACAAGTGATCCAAACCATAAGAATTTGGACACTGTATGATAACGGATATCGTCTTTTATGGACTATGTCTCCAGGTCCATCTCCAATGAGGATCGATCTTATTAGTCTTCAAAAATATTTGAACATGTACAAAATTCCTTCATCCTTCAACAAAAGAGACTTAGGATTCAACAATGAAGTCCTCTCACTCTCCAAAAAATCTCAAGCGTGGCTAAAAGCCTCTTACAAAGAAAGGCTTACAAATCCTTTACAAAGGCATAATGGCATCTTACCATTCTTTCCTCACAAGCTTCCATCCTTTCATGCCTTTACAAAACAAAATACATTGATTTATATATCCAATCTCATAACTTCAATTCCCAAATTCCATGGGATTTGATCTCAAAATGGAATAAATATCCACAAATTAATGGATACAAATATATGGTAATCCCAAAATATGTGGTAAGTTAAAAACCTTATAATAAAAACAATGTAAAGAATGTAACCATTTGGCATAGGGCATGCCCATTCTTGGGGAATAAATCTACCCCGAACAAGCTTTAAAGAAAAATATGCGCACTTCCCTTAACAATTGGTGCACTTGGTGCATTGGTTGAAAATGTTGCCACTATGGGAATAGATCACGGGTTCAAACACGCAGACCCCTCCTCATATTGCAATTTTTGTAGGCATATGGTTTATATTATTGTAGTGGCTTATTGTATAATTTGGATACGGTATAACAAGTGGCTTTGTTATAAAGGTTGCTCGAGGGTTATCTGGTTTATATTGTTGTAGTGGCTTATTGTATAGTTTGGATACGTTATAACAAGTGGCTTATATTAAACATGCAGACCTCTCCTCATATTGCGATTTTTTGTAGGCATATGGTTTATATTGTTGTAGTGGCTTATTGTATAGTTTGGATACGGTATAACAAGTGGATTTGTTATAAAGGTTGCTCGAGGGTTATATGGTTTATATTTTTGTAGTGGATTATTGTATAGTTTGGATACGGTATAACAAGTGGCTTTGTTATAAAGGTTTCTTGACGGTTCTAAGCCCTCGTCCCACCCTTTTTTCAAAATAGTCATTAAACAAACTTTAAATACAAGTTAAGTTCATACTAGTTAAGAACCAACAAGCGGAGATCTTGGCTAGGTAGATGTGGTGGATACTTTGGTGGAGAAAAGGTTGGGGTCTGAATCCCTTAGCCTCCAAAAAATTTGGTAAACCAACTTATATGTGGCAAATCGGATCGCCATGTAGCTCTCTACGATTGGCCCACTTGGATGCCACTTGTCAACCAACTATTAGCCCACCCCATCTACCAACTCATCCACTACCAACCAGATTGCAAGAATCCATGTCAGTTTCATACATGCCACGTGTCACCCTTATAGTGGTCCCATGTGGCATCCCTTTTTTTGCCCAATTTTACATATTTTGTCGAAACTTCAAAACTTAACAACTTTCATGACCAGAGTCTGTTTTGCATGAAACGAACATCACAGGAAATCTATCGTCGATCCTTATGCAGCTGCAATATTTTATTCATGTTTTGCAAAACTTCATTTTAATCGATCTTGGTGATCCTCCTGGATCAAACCTTCCCACTAAGAAGCTTTTGCATCACCAAAAGCATATTTTCATTCAAAATTCAAGTGATTAAATGTTCGTCTCACTTGTATCATATCAATTATCCATCCTTCTTGGGACCTGTACATTTGACTCATCATAATAACAATCAACACTGCACTGACATTGTTAAATACATTAATCTCATTTTCAACCAAGTCTACATTCAATATTGTTAGAACCAGCCATGTAATCTTGACCATTAGAAAGCTTAATATCAAAATTGAACATATGAAAGATATTGTACCTACATCATGCTTATGTTTTACCATAGAAACATTATCAACCATAATAGGTGTGTTGTAATGCAACGACACTTCATTTTCATGCATAGCATTATTTTCTTCCTTAAATTGCACAGAAATAAGTGCCAAATTCCTACTTGAATTAACAACCCTTTTCAATTGTTGTGTAGTTCCCAATGATCTGTCATTTTTAAATGAATGTGAATGTTCTATATAATCAATTCCTTCTTTTAACAAATGATATTGATTATGTTCTCTATAGAAAACTATTTTTCGATCATATAAGTACGGAATACCAAACACAATTCCACGGATATCCAATGAGACCAAATCAAATTCAACTTCATCTACAAACTTTGATGTTATTGCAAACTTTAGATCACATTGCTTTGTTACTTGTAATCTTTTATCTTGTCATACCCAGCCTAATGGATAAGGTTTCCTATGTGGTTTTGTTATTAATCAAAATTGCTTAACTACTTCTTCTGAAATGAGATTAGCTTGGGACCCACTATCTATTAGTGTGTCGATATTAATTTGTTTTGTAGTTACCCATATATGAAATAGTGCATTCATTTTTCTATCCTTGGAACTGACATGATCTTTAGAAGTAGAAGCACATGAATAACCAATGTTAGAATCATTACCAACAATAGATTTACCTTTCACACCTACGATTGGTTTATTTGTTTTGTTCTCATAATCCGATACAAGGTCTTCAACGATAACCGTAGCCTTTTGCTTCCCTTTTTGATACTTCAAAAAAATTATTTCAATTCTGGATGTAGTACCCAACATTGTTCTTCTTCGTTCACTTGCTTTTGACAATGTGAGCATGTAGGCCTCTCATCACATTTCCTCACTATAGTTGTATGCTTACCTTTCCCTTTTCCCTTTCCTTGTTTCACCTGGCTGGATTAAACTGGGAAAAAAAATTATCATGAGAACTCTTCCATTTGGATTCAATGTGTGTAGCTTGCACACATACCTCATCAAGGTTAGTAGGATTAAACATAAGTATTGTATGACACAAATAACTATGTAATCCTCCAATAAACTTGAGAAGAGATTCTTGAGTGTAAAGAGGTATACCCAAAATCAAAGCTCTCTTTTTAATTCCTGAGTGTATTCTTACATTATGGCCTTTACTTTGCCTTAAATTGTGCCAATCCATCATGGCTTGATGCATGTATCCTAATGGGTGGAATTTATACTTTAACATAGCAGTAAATTCATACCAGGAAGAAATGATTTTACCTTTTGTAAGGAGAGATTCCTTTGTCTTACTCTCCCACTAGATGAGTGTAGTGCCTCCAAGGTGGAGAGTAACCAACTAGATATTTGCACTATCATCTGCAAGCTTATGGATCTTGCAATACACCTCAATTTGCCTAATCCAATAATCCAGTTTTTATGCTTTAAGTTCACCATTATATGTAGGAAAATCAAACTTAATATCAAGTTTTAGATAAGGTAAATCAGACTTAGTATTCTCAGGTTGTTTCTTTGGATTTGAAGAAACGGTACTGGATCTTTCAGTAGAGGAAGAAGAAGATAAAGAAGGAGGATCATAAAGGTATCCTCCTTTTCCCTGGTTCAAAAAAAGCATTATAGTTTTCTTTTTTATTTCGTGTTTTCCTCTTTGTCAATATCTCTTGATAATATGCAAACAATTTTTCTACCCTTTTTTCCATCTCATAGAAATCCTTGAAGAAATCCTTCTCATCTTCTTCTGGGTAGTCTTCATCTGCCATTTTATTTCTTCTATCTGCACGTCCAATCTCTGGATTGAAAGTCTCAAGTTGTCCTTCACTTCACTTAAGCCTTGATCTAGTTAAAATTGGCACTCTGTAATTCCTTGGTTATCCTATTGTTATATCATGAAATGGCACTTATCCATCCGAGTACTGACACCAAATGTGTCAGTACACAAAAGGACAATGTGGATTGAAGTGGCCTTAACATTATAGATGAACTGAAGCCTCGATGCATACTTGTTTATTCAGATTTTCCAATATTTATAGATGAGTTTTCCTTGCACTCGTGGGTCCTCTTTTGACAACTCGTGGGTCAGCCTATATGCAACCAGCGGGTTATCCCTAAAAAGTTGCACTCGTGAATTGTTTGTATAAAAGCCGTGAGTCAGTCGCAAGTTTCCTTATATATACCCTCGAGTTCCATTAATACAAACTTAAAAATAAAAAGATGATTAGTTTATGGGTAGTTGGGTTTGAAATGGTAACTTCCCTAACTCCCCTAACCATCTTAGGCCCTGTAACCTCTCCTCACCAGCAAGTATAAATAGAGAAGAGGGTAGAATATAGGGGAAGCAAGTTTGATATCAAGGTTATGCTGTAGAAATCTCTTGGAGAGAGGAGATAGGAGGACTCAGTTCTTGGTCTACAGAAGAAGGCTTCTCTCAGATAGGGATGTAATGTTTCCTAAGCTTCACTAATAAAGAGTGTCTTTCTTCCATATTTGTCTTAGTGCATGATTTTGTTGTTATGAATCATGATCTATGTTGTTATTGATATCTAAATGAAATTGTAATCTGTTCATGTTTCTTTATACAACAATAATAGATATTTGGAGAAACACCAATCTTTGTTGCGGGTATTGAAGAGCAGAGAGCTTTAGAGCATTTGAAGAAGGGATTTAAAGCTAGGATCAATCGTTTGATTAAGGTACATGTCCTAATAACCCTCGTTCTCTTATTTATTTTTTCAAACCATTAATGTCTGTAAGCCACACCCTAGTATGTTGGTGACCCTAGGACCCCAAGTCATAAGGTAGATATCCCTCACAATAGAACTGGTGAATTTGCTAGTGAGTCTAGTTTGTGTTAGGGCCTCTCCAATCAAGTTCTTTGTCCAGTTTTTTGCTCTATTTGTTTCTGTCATGATTTGAAACTATATTATTTACAGTCAGTATTTATAGATCTTTAGGATTCCTGGTATTTTAATTTTTCTTTGTGAAAAAATTTAGAAGAACTCCCAAGTTATTGTACTTACAGTTGCGAGTTCTTAGTTGAAATCATGGGTTCCCTTCAGAATAGATGTGAGTGGCTCGCGATTTTCCCACTAGACAGTTGTGAGTTCCTAATAGGAGAGTATCCAAGCTCTAGGGTTTTCCCCTTTTTTTAGCATTTTTGGAATTTGACTACCTTTATGGCATTGTGTCCTAGGTCTATACTGATCTGTTTCCTGGTGCATTTCACTGTTAACTTGTTTTTACAAGCTTTATGTTGAGTAGGTTAGGTTGAATACATGTGCAATATTTTGTTTAGGTATTTCCTCTTGGCTTTATAGGTTGAAATGTAAGTGGTTATGTGAGTTGTTGACCTCTGTCGATTCTCTGGTCTATTTTCTTGTGTCTGATTGATTTAGTAGTGGTTTGGACCTTTTTCCTTTGCCAATATTTTTATCTACTTTGTTTCCAACGTCAGTAGTTCAGCCAAAGTAGGGTTTTGGCCCAACTTTGCAGAGTTTTTCAAGGTTGTAATTGTAGAATATGAATATTGTTTCTTGCATTTATACATGTTCATATTTTCTGGCGTACTTTGCTGCATTAGTTTGCATTTATCTTTTTCATTTTGAAAATAAGAAACAAAATAAAGCATTTTAGTTTCATTGTTAGTCTTAGATAGGCTCTGTGTACGCTTTTTTTCAATTATTTTCAAAAAGAAAAAGTTTTATAAAAAAAACTTTTGTTTTGCAAAGTTCTTTTAGCAAATTTCATTTGTTTTGAAAAAGGAAAAAAGAATTTGAACATCATTTGTATTTGAAATTTTTTACATCATTTTTCTTTCAGTTGAGTCATAACACCACGAGTCACACTTCCACTACCTTGAGTAATAATAATCCTAAAAAGAACACTATTAATTAAAATCTATTAGTAACATTTTATTTCTAGGGCCTACATCAACTAGCTTAGTCTAGGATCTTGGACTAGGTGATCTTTAACTGTCTGTGATTGTTTAAACTTAGATTTAGTGGCTTATCATTTAGTTAAATCCAAGTTTGCAACGGATCAACCGAAAATCTCTCTAATATAGGAGTTAATAATGAGTTCGTGTGAGGACTTAGTTTCAGAGATACCCCTCCAATACTTCGTTCAAGCATATACCAGGATTGTTGTGCATACGGGGATTCATTCAGTACCACCTTGGGCCCCGTGAGGTGTTGATGTTGCTTGAATTTCGGGATTAGCAACCCTGCCCATCCACACCAGTCAAACCTGCAACTTTTTCGTCGAGATATATTTGTAAGCTTGGTATCCTCGGTATCTATACTTAGGATTGTTTCACATGTGACAATGGAAAGCTATTTCCACTGTATCTAGGGAGGACTTGGGAGGAAACCCCAGATAACAATTTTGGAGGGTAGTTTGGTGATTCAAATTCTTGCACCCAGAAAACCTATCACAGGACCCCAAGTAAATGTTCTTCGATCTTCACTTGTTTGTTCTAGGCCCTAGTCATCCGATAAACTCCTTTGGAAGGTATATCTTTTACTTTCCTGTGTTTGTGATACTTAGCATTTTTTAGTGGTGTGCTCTATGGTTTGCTTGTGATCTAGTCTGACCTTTAGGTGTGTGATTTAAATCTTTAGCTATGGAATATCAACATCCTCATAGTTCTAGAAGGTTCCAAAACATTCCTCCGCTTTCAACAGTGGAGCCTCCACTACCACCTAAAAGTCGGAGACTAGACACAAAAGGTTATTTTGAATCAATTGGTGTTAATGAAATTCCAGGGGAACCTCGACTTCTATATACTCATACTGATCCTTTGTCAGTAGAAATTTAGGATTTGCAAGAAAAAGAGTTTGCAAGGAACTATAATTCACCTCTAACGGAGTTAAGAGATCATGTTTTAGTGCAATTTCATTCATTCGGTCCACCTAGAATTGGTTTTCCTTTTATTTTTGTTATGTCTAGTTCAGGAGAAAGTCTGGGGGACATGTATACCCCCACTTTAGCCATGATGGCCAGTGGATCCTCTCCTTCAACGGTGAGTGCTCCATGACCAAATAAATCTGTTGCACCAGTGGTGTTTTTGAATTTTTCGACCCCTGTGTCTCCAAGTGACCGAGTGGCTAATCCCTCGGCACCTTCAAACATTATTGGTCTGTCTAGCATGGTGGTCACTGGGATACCCAGTGTGCCTTTTACCTCTTCTTTATTATGCCAAAACACTCAAAGTGGTCCTAGTGGTTCCACTTCATTTGTTGAAGGATTTATGTGCTATGGAGGACACATTCCTCCATCCGCACCTTATGTAGGCCCTTCACCTACTTATGTTGGTGTGTCATCTAGAATAGATAACCCATTTTCAAATTTCATCTTTCAAAATTCTAGTCAATTATTGGTTGCACATTTTGGAAGATCTCCCTTCTTACTTTTTAGCGGGGGAATCTCAGCTCCTGTTTCTGCAACTCCTGATTTTGATGGAACTAATCAAACATAGTATCACACACCCCAAGTTATCAATACTTTGGATTTTGGATGGAATCCATTTCAAAACCTTGCTACTTCATCACAGTTGTTGGCTAGGGGCAACCCCAACTTCCCTCTTGGGAACACTGGTGTGGGCACTTCCTTGCCCAAGAATCCTCAATATCAATCTCCAGGTAGGCCCATATTACCCTTTCTGGAAACTTTAAACTTGCCAAATTTATGGAAACTCATGAATGACCTTATGCGCCACGACCTGATTTGGCCACCGGTCCCAATTAAATTACCTTCTGACATTCCTAAGTTTAAAGGGAAAACTGGAGAGGATCCGGGTGATCATGCCACGACGTTCCATTTGTGGTGCCCCTCTAACTCACTGAATGATGATTCGATTTGTCTGAGGCTATTTCAACGAACTCTGACTAGTGTAGCGGCTAAATGGTACATTAAACTCCCGTCTTCCGCCTATGATAGTTTTCTTGACTTAACATCCATTCTTTTTAATCACTTTCAACTCCATGTCTGGAATGATGGCGGTACAGAACTTTTTTCAAACTTTCAGCAGAATAAGACCACTCATATATCTGAGCATATTCAGGAGTGCAGAAAAATAAAGAGGCTCATTAAAGCAAATATTCCTCCCGAATTCCTTTTGGAATGGTTTTTGAAGTCTTTATTGTCGTATATTTCAAACGATGTTTCGACTTCGATAGTGACCTCGAAGGAGGAGGCCATGGTCTGGGCCCAACAATTGGACTTGATTTATGCCGAGTTTGGGATTCTCTATGATATTATTCATGAGGTTCCAAGGTCCAACATGGAATTTTCTAAACCAAATCCTGGACCACTTGTCGATGGCGTGGTAGGTTCAATTGAGTCATCGAATGTAGAATCGCTGGCCAAACATATACATGAATTGTCAATGAACCAATCTGCAGTGGAGGAAGCTAAGGTTGCCACTCCCTCACCCCAGAATGCAAATGTTTTTTAACAGTCTACCCAAAAGGGAACTCAGCAGCCCGATGGGAAAAAGAACAAGGGTAAGAAAGGTGAGGGAGGTCATAATAAACAAAAACCTGCCAATAATGTTGAGGGGGGTGAGAAAGATAAAAAGAACATAAATTTTCCTTGCAAGCTATTCCAGAAATATCACCTGACCTATCAATTCCTATTAATGGATCAAGAACAAAAGTTGTTGAAACAACAACAACTTGTCGTCATGAAGGATATGTTCCCGCAAGGACAGAATGAAACTTCTAGTGATCCAAAGAACATTGTTGGCACACAAAATTCTCCTGCTACTGATCAATCATATATCAATATGGTCTGATCCCATACCTTACTACAGACTAGAGACAAGAATTATGAAACAGAGGCTCCGCAGACAGATAAGCAAACTGTTGAAACATCAACCCCACTTTCAATTGAGAAATTGGCTAATCCTATGCTGAAAATACCAAAAGGTGGTTTCAAAAATACATTTCACAACCCTAATGCGAGGGTTTCTTGCAACTACTCAATAGTGGAACAATTTGGCTCAAACACCCTATGCGATGCGAGCCTTAGAAGTGCTCCAAATTTGTCCTTCGCAGCACGATCCATTTTTGGCGGCCATTGGTAATATGCAATATTTTCTCCTAATGGATAAGTTTAATATTCTGATGTCAAACCATGCCTACCTTACCATGTGGTCTTTTGGATTGATGTATTCCATAGTGGAAAAACCATTGGACGAACAGTGATAAATGAAGGTGGATCCACATGTGTAATGTCCATTTCATGTTAGAAGGCTCTAGGATCCCCTGAGTTGGTCCCATATAACACTTTGTTGACCTCTTTTGATGAAAGGTCTTTCCACCCAAATGGTATCTTGTCGTCTTTTGAAATAAAACTGGCAGGGAAAACTATCTATATAGAAATTGAATTTGTTGATGCCCCTCTAAACTATAATTTACTTTTGGGGAGAAGTTGGACCTATGCGATGTGAGCTATTGCATCAATTATTTTTAGAGTCCTTGTGTTCCCAGACGAAGGAAAGTTGGTGATTGTTGACCAACCGACATATACTCTGAAGGGTCATATGGATACTTGAGAGTCTAATGTACCATTGATTGATTAATCGCCCCCTGTGAATGAGAGTTTGGGAGTCAAGATGTATATATTGTTGATGGGCACTTTTGATATGCCTGCTCCTATAAAATACCTAGGCACGATGAGTGTAGGGAAGAACATATGTATAATTGTAGATAGAACTAGATTGTGGGTTCTCCCTTCGCAAGAAGAGACTCAAGTTCCCTTATCAGTAGCAGAAGTAGCCTAGCAAGATATATTCGATGCTATTGTTGATTCCATCTCGACTCCTTCCATCTTAGAGGACTCAGATGAAGCTTATCTACCCACATGGGAAGAGAACTCAACTTATTCATATGACTACCTAGATATGGTTTTTTTCGTTTGATGAAGCCATTCTAGAGGCCATGATATGACCCAAGAAAATCTGTAAAGACTTGCATCACAAGTCCTACTTCCTTCGATACCTGAGGAAGATAGAAAATTTTGAGTTCCATGTGAGACTAGCTGAAAGGATTGATCATCCTGTGAATCCTTTTCTAATGGAGGGAGTGTTTGTTAAGGGGAATATGGCAAACATTTTCACCACCATACCGATCAATATATCTACCAAACCGGATGTCATGGAGAATGTGCATATTGGAGAAAACTCTTCTCCTGAAGAGAATGCCAGTTATACTGCCTTATTTAAGGAATTATGTGATGTATGTTCCTAGTCTTACGAGGATATGTGAGGCATCAACCCATCAATTGTATAACATGTGATCAGAACTTACCCTAACATTCAACCTATTTGACAAAATATTCGACCTGTGAATCCGTGGAAAGCGGCAGTCATCAAGGATGAAGTGGAAAAGTTGTTGAAAACCGGTTAAATTTACCCTATCTCTCTTACGGAATGGGTATCCAATATCGTTCTGGTTGATAAGAAGCAAGGGACCATATGTGTTTGTACTAATTTACGGGATTTTAACAAGACATGTCCTAAAGACAACTACCCCACCCCATTCATTGATCATATTATTGATGCATGTTCAGGTAGTGAAGTTTTCTCATTAATGGATGGTTTTTCAAGATATAACCAGATTCAGATTAAACCCGAAGGCCAGCACAAAAAATGTGTTTATTTGTCCCTAGGGTACATTTGCATACAAGAAGATGCCTTTTTTATTGAAGAATGTCGGGTCAACCTTTAAATGTGCAATGAACTTTGTTTTCCATGATATCAAGCACATTGTCAAATCATACCTAGATGATCTTCTGACCCATTCTCGAAAGAGGAAGGATCATCTAGATCATCTTCATTTAGTTTTTGAAAGATGCAGACACTACAAGATTTGCTTAAATCCCCATAAGTGTGTCTTCTGCATCGAATAGGGGAAACTTCTAGACTTCATAGTCTCCAACAAAGGTATAAGGGTCGATCCGTTGAAAGTAGAGGCGATTATTAATCTGCCTCCTCCTCAAACCATCAGACAGTTACAAAGTCTACAAGGAAATTCAAACTTTCTCCGATGATTTATTGTGAACTATGCCAATATCACTAAGGTATTCATGCACTTGCTCAAGAAAGACACCCCATTTCTATGGGACGATGCCGCACATCAATCCATTTGAGGCATTGAAGAAAGCACTGCTATCAACTCCTCTTTTGCGTCCTCTAGACTACACAAAGGACTTCATATTGTATCTGGCCACGGGTAAGTCTATTATTAGTGTAGTGCTAGTTTAGAAAGATGACGAGTTCTAAAAACATGTTATCTACTACCTTAGTCGTGCTTTGGCTGGTCCTAAACTTAGATATTTGCATACGTAGAAACTGGCTTTGGCAGGAATCTATGCCATCTAGAGGTTGCGACATTACATTTTACTGAGGACAAATACTATCATTGCAAACATGAATGCATTCCAGTACGTTTTATCCCCACTCATAATCGGGGGGAAATTCAATAAGTGGATTTTAATTCTCCAGGAGTTTGACCTAGATTTTTAGTCCGCCAAGTCCAAGAAGTCCCTAGTATTTTCAAAGCTTATCTCAGATTTCTTGAGTGATGAAAGCGTGGTGATAGAAGATGAGCCGTTTCCTAATCAACACATGTTCTCAATATCAACCTCTGATCCTTGGTACAAATATATCTTAGTATATCTTTAGACTTTTAAGTGTCTTGTGACCTTCTCACAGGAAGATCAACGCAAGTTAAAATTGAATGCCAAAAACTACCTCATTATCAGTGATACATTATATAGATGAGGGGTAGATTCCATATTACGTCGATGCCTTACCCATGAGGAGTTTGAGCTGGTCTTGAATGAGTCTCACAATGGATCGTGTGGGGGTCATTTATTTGGGTTAGCAACACCCATTAATATCTTGTGCACTGGGTATTTATGGCCTGCCAACTTCAAATATTGTTTAGAAGCTGCAAAATGCTGCCATCTATGCCATTTATACACCAAAATATGTGGTCGCATCATTCTTGTTAGATTTTTAACATTAATATAGCATATCATTAGGATCTTTAACTGAGAGAACAACAAGCACATCAATCAAACACAAGAGACAATGAACACAGTTTTTTTCCTCGGGGAAACCATAAATGGAGAAAACCCCACAACTTCCTCAGAGATAGAATCAGCACCAAAAGTGAAACCCAAAAATAGTAAGATGAACCCTCGACAGCAGTTACCTCTTTCTTCCTTGCCCCAGTGTCTTTATCTTCCTCATCTATGCGCTACAACTGAGTGTGAGTGAGTGTGTGATAAATAGAGAGGCTAGCTCTCTATTTATACTAATTCCCGACTTGACTAAACCCAACTAGGGCCAACTTTACTAGGTGAGTCTAATAACCCTAGTGCCTCGAAACTGCAGGGACTTTAACCCTTATACAATAGGAGGGTTACCCACCTTGACTTGAAATGACTTTTTTACATTATAGAAACTCCAAATAGGAACCTCGGTGCATGACATGACTCAAGTACATTACAAATACATCCCGAAATAAATATCGGGTTACAATACATAAGAAATACAAGTGAATACATTCTGAAGTTACAATTACATCAACACTCCCTCTTAACTAGGAAGGTATTCTCTCGACACAATTTATCAGCACAAGTCTTCTTCTCTATATCATCTGGATCGTCAACGAGTCCTCGTCATCTTCACCTTCAAGTCATCTCTATCTTCAAGTCACCTTCATCTTCAAGTCGTCTTCACCTGGATCTGGATCGTCACTTGATCTAGATCATCATCACTGGATATGGATCATCCCTTGATCTAGATCATCTCTGGAGCATCATCTCTAGATATATATCATCCCTCGATCTGGATCATCTCTGCTAGATCATCATCACTGGATCATCATGGGTGCTATCTCATTATTCTTATCTTCACAGGAAGTTCTACAGAGCCATCCCTTTTTCATGCTGGTTGTAGGCCTAGCCTCCATGTAGGTATTCTTCACTGCTTATATCTGACCCTAAGTCAAAATGGCTCTCCCAACACTTATATCTGATCATATAGGAACCAATCCTATAATCATATCAGAAAGGCACACCCAACACTCACATCTGACCATGTGAGGAACCAATCCAGCATTCATGTCAGAAAGGCTCTGCACTTACATTCGACACATGCGAGGAACCAATCCAACATACATGTTTGAAAAGGATCTGCACTTACATTCGACACATGTGAGGAACCAATCCAACATACATGTTCAAAAATGCTCTACATTTACATTCGACACATGCAAGGAACCAATCCAACATACATGTTCGAAAGGGCTTTGCACTTACATCTGCACATGCAAGGAACCAATATAGCATGCATGTTAGAAGGGCTCTATGCTTACATCTACACATGCAAGGAACCATTCCAACATACATGTCAGAAGGGCTTGCACTCACATCTATTTATGTAGGAACCAATCCTACAGTCATATCATAATGGCCCCCAGTCCTAGACTGAGCTTTCCTGGTAACTGACCAGGTGCCTCCATTCCAAGAATGGCATTCAGCACTTACTTATGATCATGTAGGAACCAATCCTATAGTCACATCAGAATGGCTCAGCACTCATATCTGACATGGAAGGAACCAATCCTCTCACCATGACAGAATGGCTCAACCCTTACATCTGACCATGGAAGGAACCAATCCTCTCATCATTTCCCCTTGGAGGAAACCTCGATCTGGAGAACACCAAGCTTCTCCTTTAAGTACTCAAACTTCACCCTAACCAATGGCTTTGTCAACACATCAGCTATTTGTTCCTCCATCGCAGCATATTGGAGCTTCACTGCTCCCCTCTGCACCATATCCCTGATATAGTGTTACTTGATCTCGATATGCTTCGACTTGTCATTGAACACTGGATTCTCTGACAACTTCATGCAACTTTGGTTGTCACAATGTATACAAGTAGCATCCATCTAGAGATCAAATAAATCAAACAGTAGCTTCCTCAGCCATACTGCCTCACAACTAGTTGAACAAGCTGCGGCATACTCTGCTCCAGTTGTACTCAGTGCCACACATGATTGCTTCCTGCTAAACCAAGAGATCACACCTGATCCCATACTGAAGCAACACCCTAAGGTGCTCTTCCTATCGATGGCACTTCCTACCCAATTTGAATCAACCTAACCCTCCAGGTTAATCTTCTGATTTTCCTCATACTTGAGCCCATAATCAATTGTACCCCTCAGGTACCCCAGAATATGCTTTGCAGCAATCAAGTGAACATGTCTCAGATATTTCAAGAATTGGATCAAGGTGTTCATGGCAAAGTAAATATTTGGTCTCGTGTTCGTCAGGTACATCAAGGACCCAATCATCTGACGATACATCGTAGCATCAACTACCTATGATGAAGCATCACTCAACAACTTCAGGTTCGATGCCATAGGTGTGGTCATGGCCTTGCGGTCCATCATCCCAAACCTCTTCAGGATCTCTACTGCATACTTCCCTTGTTCGAGGGAGATTCCATCTGCATTCTGCCACACCTCCATGCCTAGAAAATAATGCATCATACCCAAGTCCTTCATTTCAAACTCAGAAGCAAGC
Organism: Pseudotsuga menziesii; assembly: GCA_001517045.1. NCBI lineage: Eukaryota > Viridiplantae > Streptophyta > Pinopsida > Pinales > Pinaceae > Pseudotsuga > Pseudotsuga menziesii. Next base: position 35,163 of record LPNX010099253.1, read on the forward strand.
TTTCTCTTCGTATCAGTAATCAACCCATCCATACCTGTTACAAACAGATCATCTACATAAAGTAGGAGCATCACTGGGTTGCCATCTTCAACCTTGTAGTAAAGGTTGGAATCTGCTTTACTCTTGGTAAAGCCCAAACTAGATAGAAAGTTGTCAATTCTGTCGTACCATGTTTTGGGTGCCTATTTCAAACCATACAAGGCTTTATTCAGTCTACACACATGAGACTCCATGTCATGTGTCTCAAAACTGAGTGGCTACTCTACGTACACTTCCTCTTCCACTACACCATTCAAGAAAGCAGTCTTGACATCCATTTGGTGTATCTTCCATTTCATCACTACAGCCAGATCAAGTACTGATCTTGTGGAAGTGTATCTGGATAAAGGTGCAAAGATTTCTTCATAATCTATTCCTTCTTTCTATAAGAAGCCACGAGCCATGAATCTTGCCTTATATTTCTCTATGCTATCATCTACAACATGCTTGATCTTGTAGATCCATTTTGAAGTTACAACCGACTTCCCTTCTGGTCTTGGGACAACATCCCAAACATCATTCTTCATGATCGATTGATACTCTTCGATCATAGCATCCTTCCACTCTTTCTATTATGCCGCTTCTTCATAATTGGAAGGTTCTTTATTGATAAAGTCACATAGTAAGGCTACATATCCAGAGCAGGATCTGGTTCTCTTTCTTTCTATGTGATTCTCTTCTGGAGCCCCATATCTTTCTGCACCTTGGATAGCTTCTCATACCCAAGAAGGTTTCCTCTTGCGAGGATTCTTCTCTTGAGGTGGATCTACAAGTCTTTGTGGTTCTTCAAATTCTCAATCTTCTTCTTTAGTTTCTTCATTCGTGGTTTTATCATGAATTCTGGGTGCTTCTGCTTCGTCAGGTTCTTGAGCAGGTCTCTTTATGTATTTTTTGTAAGCTATGTCTTCATCAAATGTTACATCTCTACTGATGTCGATCTTCTTGAATCCTGGGAAGTATATTCTGTAAGCCTTCGATCTTTCAAAGTATCCCACAAATATACCCTTCTTTCCTGAAGGATCTAACTTTGTCCTCTTTTTCTTTCAGAATGTGTATGTACACTAGACAGCTGAATATTTTGAGATGGCTGACTTCTGGTTTCTTGCCGGAGAAGACTTCTTTAGGAGTCTTGTTCTCGTGTACTCTGTGTGGAGTACGGTTTTGTACATACACCGTTTTTCTGGCAGCCTCTTCCCATAGATGCATGGGAAGATCTTGATCATGAAGCATTTCTCTTGCAGCTTCCATGATAGTTCTATTCTTCCTTTCTGCAACCCCATTTTGTTGTGGATTATATGAAGTGGATAACTCCCTCTTAATCCCTGATTATTTGCATAAGTCATTGAATTCATTTGATGTGAATTCTCCGCCATTATCTGATCGAAAGGACTTGATTTTCTTTTCTGTGTGGTTCTCGATCAAGGCTTTGAATTCCTTGAACTTGCTGAAAAATTCATCTTTGTTCTGCATGAAGTAAATCCATGTCTTCCTAGAAAAGTCATCAATAAAAGAAACATAGTATACATACCCGCTTAGAGAACTTGATGACATTGGTCCGCATACATCGGAGTGGATGATTTCCAATATTCCTTTTGCCTTGCTTTTGCTACTTGGAAATGTCTTCTTTGTGTTCTTTCCTTTTGCACATCCTTTGCAGACCCCTTCATGTTATGCTTGAATTTATGGAAGACCTTCAACAGATTTGCTTGCAAGTGGTAGTGCTCTGTAATGCACATGTGCAAGCCTTCTGTGCCAAAGTTCATTTGGATCTAATGTGTCATGGACCAATGCTTGTTCTGGATGGCCCTTCAATTTGTATAAACCTCCTTATTGTTCTCCAATTACTATTGCATTGTCAATAGTCTTTGCTCTTGGGCACATGGGGACTTGGCCATCTACAAATGCAACCCTCGTGCCTTTTGCATCCAGTGCTGATATGGATAGAATATTCTTCTTTAGTCTTGGTACAAACAAGACATCCTTCATTTTCATAGAATTTCTAGAGTCTAGCTTGTAGGAGGATTCACCACTACCTTTTATGGGATATTGGTCGTCATCCCCAAGTTTCACCTTATGGGGTGAATTATGTTTGGATAGTTTCTCAAAGGATTCCTTGAAACTTGTCATGTGTTTGGAAGCCCCACTATCAATAAGCCAATATTTGCTTCCATGAGTGACAGCTCCCATGAGAGCGGAGATCAGAACATATTCATCTTCACTTGAAGAGTCTTCACTTTCTTGTTTTACTGTCTTTCTGGGAGGATCATCGTCCTCAGCAGTGTGAGCATGATGTCTTATTTTGGAGTTCCTCTTCTTCTTGGATCCATTCTTATTCATGGGACAGTTTCTAGCAAAGTGTCATATTTCATCACATGTATAACATCTAAGTTTAGATGAACCTTTCTTATGAGAATGCTTACCTTGGTGATGATGCTTTTCCCTTCTTCCTTTCTTGGAGTGTACTGTGAGAGCTTGATATTCACTTCCCATCTTTTCTTCTCGAGCTGCTATTCAAGCTTCTTCTTGTGAAAATTCCTCCCACGGTCTACTGAACTTGACTAACTTCTTCCTAGCATAGATTCCTTAAATGAAAGAATCCCATGACTTAGGGAGGCCATTCAACGTCGTCATCACAATTTCTGCATTCTCCACTTCTTCATATACTGCTTCCAGTTGTTCTTTGATCTGGGAGACCCTTGTGAAGTATGACTGGATAGTCTCCTCATTCTGGAACTTTACATTCTTCAACTGGTTCCTTAGAGTCATCTTTTGATTGATGTTCTTCCCTTCAAACAGTTTGGTTAGGGAATCAAACATAGCTTTAGGTGTCTTGAGGGAGGACCCCTATGGTCTAAGGTGATCCTTGATAGAATCAGCAATGATCCTCTTTTCCATAACCAACTTCTTCTTATGTAAGGCCTTGGCCTCATCTCCCTTTGGAACTAGAACCTCCTCAATGATATAGGAGTCCAACTCATTTTCTTCCAGGACCAGGGAAATCCTATACTTCTAGGCTTGAAAGTTATCAGCTCCCTCAAGCTTTTCATCAAGCTTGGTATGATGAGACATCTTAACTGAGAACCTCAAATGGAAATACAAAAGATTTAGATATTACCAGGTCAAGATGCCAGATCTAAACTTGGAGCTGAAATCCTGCAGTGCTGGTTCAGGAGTAGATTAGGGTTTTTCTTTTCTGGAGTTTTGTCCAACCAAATGCTTTGATTTTGATCCCTAACTTCAATTTTAGGGAGGATATCAATCCAGGCCTGGGCTCACTGAAAAAATTCCACTTCTGTGAAAAGCCCTAATTTTTGGCAGCAGTGTCGTGTCCAAAACTGAAAAACCTCAGAATTGGATTCTGTTTCGACAAAAAGATGCGCCCTAGGGAGGAGAGTTATTCCACCCTTATTTTGCTAAAAATATGTGGAGAGAGATCGACAAAGTAGGAAGCCCTAGTTCCCGCAGCTGCACAGTGTCTTCTTCTCAGGTTAGTTCTGATACCATGTTATATTTTTAACATTAAGCTAGCAAATCATTAGGATATTTAACTGAGAGAAAAACAAGCATAGCAATCAAACACAAGAGACAATGAACACAGTGTTTTTCCTTGGGGAAACCATAAATAGAGAAAACCTCGCAACTTCCTCAGAGATAGAATCAGCACCAAAAGTGAAACCCAAAAGCAGTAAGATGATCTCCCAACAGCAGTAACCTCTTTCTTCCTTGCCCCAGTTTATTTCTCTTCCTCAGCTATGCGCTACAACTGAGTGTGAGTGAGTGTGTGATAAATAGAGAGGATAGCTCTCTATTTATACTAATTCTCGACTTGACTAAACCCAACTAGGGCCGACTTCACTAGGTGAGTCTAATAACCCTAGTGCCCCGGAACTACGAGGACTTTAACCCTTAGACAATAGGAGGGTTACCCACCTTGACTCGAAATGACTTGTTTACATTATAGAAACTCCTGATAGGAACCTCGAGGAATGACATGACTCAAGTACATTACAAATACATCCCAGAATAAACATCAGGTTACAATACATTAAAATACAAGTGAATACATTATGAAGTTACAATTACATCAATAATTCTCCTCTTTTTCCCATCATCGCGATAGGGCCCTTCACCAAGTGGGGGGTGTATTTCATGACCTGCAACCCAGTGTCTATTGGGGGGCACAAGTATATCATTATCATTGTAGACTACTTTACAAAGTGGGCATAAGAAATTCCTGCCTTTAAAGTCAATGTTGAAACGGAAGCATACTTCAGGTTTCATCAGATCATGGCGGGGTTTGGTATCCCAAAACAGGTTGTCACTAACAATGGAAGTCATTTTCAGAATGATATGATGACAGAGTTGACTACTATGTTAGGTTTTAGGCAAGACCACTCATCTTCCTTTTACTCGCAAGCGAATGGGAAAGTAGAAACAATTAACAAAACTTTGAAAAACATTCTCAAGCGAACTATTAATGGAAGTAGATCAAACTGACACATCATGTTGTATCTCATACTTTGGGCATACTAAAGGAATGTTAAGACTGCCATGGGGTTTTCACCTTTCTAGATCGTTCATTGAGTGGAAGCAGTGACTCCGATGGAATGCGAGATACCATCCTTAAAGATTGCAATTCAAGTACTTCCCTATACTTCTGAGATAGAGAAATGTTTGTTGCATCTAGAGCATCTAGATGAACAACATAGAGATGCACTCACAGCAAATGAAACACACAAGCAATGGGTGAAAAATCAATACGACAAAGTTGTTAAACCTAGGGTTTTCTCCGAAGGAGAGATTTTTTTGGTCTGGGAATAGGATAAGGAACCCTTGGGGGCAGGAAAGTTCAAATATATGTGGTTAGGATCGTACATTGTTTCAAAGGTCCTAAAGAAGGGTGTGTATGTGTTAGTTTACTATGATGGTAATAAGCTTCCTGACCCTGAAATGGGCTCTACCTGAAGAAGTATTACGCTTAGGCCTGATGCTTTTTCTTGTATTATAGTTGTATCTTTTTTGTAAATGGTCATTTATGGTTAGTATTTCTTATGTAGTGTGGTGTTCTATCAGATGTATTTGGAGTGGTTTATAGGGTTTGATGATGGCGCCAGCCGTCACACTTGCAATCCAGATTTAGATGCTTGGGTCATTTATGCACCCACAGTACAACTGGTTTCCTCAGAAGGCGCTTGCTTAGGTCCTGCAACTAACAATGTAGTTGAATACAGTGTCATTATTGAGCTTCTTGGGGATGTTATATCGCATGGGATCATCTTCCTAGAAGTCAGACTCAACTCTCAGTTAGTGGTCTCTCAACTCAATGGGGTCTATTAGGTGAGACACCCTACCCTTTTACGTTAGTTTTTGAGGATTAAGTTACTTGAAAGAAATTTTGAGCATATTATATATCAATACATTTCAAGAAATCAAAATACAATCACTGATGCATTTTCTAACTACATTTTAGACTGGAATTTGTCACACACTTTGTAAAATGGATACACAGACACATAGAAGCACATGTAAATAACCATATATATATATGTGTGTGTGTGTGTGTGTGTGTATATAT
>LPNX010099290.1:6423-68356 GCA_001517045.1 Pseudotsuga menziesii
TTCTACATTAGCACCCACCACTTCACGTTGGCGCCAAAACCCAAATTGTGAAACTACACTAACAGAATGAAATTTGTATTTGTTTAACTTGAATTCTATCATATTTGTGNGTAGTCCGCTTAAATTTATCAATTTTGGTCATTTATCCCTTGAAAAAAATTGTGGTGACCAAAATTTTTGGTCTGCTGGTCACTAATCTCTCATTTTGCACTAGTGACTTGTTAGTTTGCACTCTAGTACCTTGATTCCCATTATCATCATAGGTGGGTGATCTCGCGTCTGTTAACGGTATACATCAATGACCGGTAATCAGACGATGGACTACTATGTTCAACCTTGACACCTCTATTCGCATAGTAGGACATGTACTCGTAGTAGTGTGTGTAGAAGACCTTCCATATTGGTGGCATCTCTTATATGCTACCTCCTTGATCGTGACAGTGTTCATGAGATTTCAGCTCTCGTGACTTGATTCCAGTATATGTCAGATATTTCCAGCCACTATGGAGATCTTGATCTATTATATATCTTAAGCCATTATGGAGATCATGGTCCTTTGTATATCTTCATCATGGAGATTCTGATCTATGTATATTGTACATGGTGATGACCACTTATGTGATATCTTGTATCATGCATATTCATGGCCATTGTACTCTTATGTATCCGGGACTGTTATATGTATTTGCAGTTATGTGCATAGTTGTATTATTGTACTATGATGATTGGGTGGCTGGTCTTCCATTTGGGATCCTTCATCACTCCACTTCTGGGATGGACTTATAATGTATTTCGGCCATCGTATGACCCCTCTGACCTCACACATTAGGGGGCATCTGTTATAGCTGATTTCACCACTCCAGGTGAATCACACTTTGTATGGCCTTCCCCTATCCCGCTACAGACTCCTTAGACCCCATGGACCATTTTTTTTCCTTTGATGTTTCCTTGACCATCCCTAAAAACATGTGAAAAATGATACACGTGACTTTTAAACTTATAATCGCGTATATACGCGGGTTTGACCACTAAAACCGCATACATCGGGATGTGTACAAAATCCAAATCCTTTTGGAGTTTTCCTTGACATGGATTCGGCTCACTTGACTCCTGGCCTTCCCTATGCCTTGAGATCGCTCGGATTCGACATTTCATTACCCCTTTGAAAATCTATATAAGGAACCCCTTGGTACATTGAAGGCATAAGAGAGAATTGAGAGCAAAGAAACTATAGTCCATTGTTGCCAGAACTTATGCTTGAGTCTGCATCCCTTTGTCCCTTGGAGCACTTTGGTGTTCTTCCCAAGATTTCTTTTTGCTTGTGATCTTGCTATCGAGAGATGGAGGATTGAGGTGGTGGAAGCCCAAGTGGGGGATTCAATTTCTCTGATTCGCAGACATGCCAACAGAGGTTGTATCTTGTAATCTCTGATTTATATTAATAGAAATATCTTTTCCTGTCCAATAATGTGTGTTTGAATGAATATTTTATCCATTGGATTATTTCAAATGCTTATACATTATTGATTATATATGCTAGAATAGATCTAACACCATGATATATAGAATGCTTGTATTGTTTACTTGTTGTTGAGGAAGTAATCTATCAATTCAAGCTGAAGTTGGAAAGCTCAATGGGGATCTACTTCAACCGTCCGGAATAAGGTACGAGATCTGATCCTTTAGTGTTAGACATTTAATTTCTATTGCATATGGAAAAGGATTGATTTCTAGAGTCAATCTGTCTGTTGTGGTACCCCAAGCCATAGGAATTTCTCTCTGTAACAATGTCTCATGTAAAGTTTGAATACTTTCTATACAATCTTGGGTTAGTCCGAAAGGACCTCTCTCAGAGAGGGAGTGATGGTATATGGTAGAAAGATGCAGTGATGGTAGCTCATCCTAGAGTACGGTAAGTTTGGATAGGCTTGTTAACCCAAAAGGGTTAGTAAGTCAGACGAGGCATGTTGATCCTACATGGATTAGTATTCTAGATAGACCGGCTTAGCCCAAGTGGGTTAGTAAGCCAGAACAAGGCTTGTTGGTACCCAAGAAGATCCATTTTTCTAACTAGGCTTGTTGACTCGAAAGGGTTAGTAAGTTAGACAAGATGCCAAGATTGATCTACCAAATAACTCACCAAGATACTGCTCCGATATTGTTAGTGGGAAAGATGTAGTTTCAGTATTTTTATACTGATGATTGTTGAGATGATTGCTGAGATAGTTTCAGTATTTCTATACTGATGATGATGATGATGTTTCACCATTTTTATGTTGTTGATGATGATGTTCCAACATCTCTATGATGATGATGCAGATGATGATCTAGAATTGATTGATGATGTTGTTTTAGCGCTAACATGTTAATGGTGTTGTTATTGTTTTAGTATTTGCATACTGATGTTGCAGATGATGTTTCAGTATTTACATACTAATGTTGAAGATGATGATTCAATATCCAAATACTGATGTTGCAGAATATGTTCCAATATTCACATAATGATTTGGAAGAAGATGATTTAATATTCACATATTGATGTTGCAGAAGATGATCCAATATACATAGAAGATGATTCAGTATCTAGATACTGATGTTGAATAAGATGATTCAGAATCCACATACTGATGTGACAAAAGATGATCCAGTACACATAGAAGATGATTTAGTATTTACATACTGAGGTTGCAGAAGATGATCCAACTGAGATCGATGATGAAGATGTGTGACGGTGTTCCAAAAATTCCTATGACATATAGAGACTCACCAGTCAGATGTACAGTTATGGTAGTAGTTTCTACCTTGGTTGAATACCTTCCTAGTTAAGAGAGAGTGTTAAAGTATTATAAATTTGGAAGATATTCCAGATGTAATGATTGTATTCCTCCATCGGGAGATGAATTTAGCCATGTAAGATTCATTGAAAGAATCAATGTAAAACTCGAGATGTAATTCGGTTCAATAGTACCCAAGTGTCATTATAATAAATGTTATTTTTGGTGTCTTACTAGACAAGTCGGCCATGTCAGTTAGCCAAGTCAGTGTTGTTAGGTCATAGGTCTAGTCAAGTGACAAATATAAATAAGGAGGTGCTCCCCTTCATTTATACTGCACACTTACTCAAGCAAGTTTACAAGAGAGAGAAGAACAAGTGTGCCAGAAAGAAGAGATAAGCAGTTGACTAGGTTTTACACTGTTCTAGTTGAGTTCTATACTGAGTAAGTTTTGCGGGGTTTTCTCCCTTGTGGTTTACCCAAGGAAAATCTTTTTATTTTTATTTTTATTTTTGTGCTTGTTTTTATTTCAATGATCCTATTATTAAAAATTGTTTTAAGATATCATCTAAACAATTAAGAAAACTTAAGAATTTTGTGGGAAAGGACCATTTTGACGAATATCCCCATCTCAATTTGTCTGAGCCTTCTTGGATTCTGATACATATTCCCTAAATATTTTAAAAAATACCAAGCCACTCTTCTTCAAGGACTCTCTGAATCCACCATTAAGGTGGGTGCCATTCACGGTATTCCTCTCCCCCAACCATAGGTTTCCATAATTGGTGAACCTTTGTCAAACACAACGCCTTGCACCTATCGTGGATAGTATCCATGTTTTCTTGGGAGGCCAGATTAGGCATTTGTTTCTAGTAATCCTCCCAAAGTTTTTCGAGACCCCGTCTCTGATTTCTCAAAAAATATGGTCCTGAATTAGGCTCCTACTATGAAAGGTCATCTACCAAATGTGCGACCCTTGTTTTTTCTCATTAAATCTGATCATTTCATTCTTCATTATTTTTGGGGCATGTTTGGTATTCCATAATTTATCACATGGTTATGATGAGTGCGTGAACCACCCCCACCATTTTTTATCTCCAAAGGCTTCATTGTTCTTCTTCGGATCCCTAATCCCCATGCCTCCTTATGAGTTAGGATGGAATATCTTATCCCAACTTAACTATCAGTGTAAATATAGAAAATGAGAATTAACTAAATAAGCATCTATATGTATATCCATCCATCATAAAGGAATACCATATAGAGGAAAGATTGAGTTCTCACCAATCACAGTCCTACAGTTCGAAACCGCTTATATCCACAACATGAGAGAGAGAAATTCACCAATTTTCAACAGCCACAAAGTCGTATCGCAACTTCTGTCCATGGTCGTGTAGATCTTGAGCATACAAATCATTTTGGCCCCGAGTCCACCTGAGCTCAGAGGGGTTCACATTATAAAAAACTGGGATAATGGTAATGCCGGTCTCTAGCATGAGAATGAGCTCTTTCAGACACCAAGGCAATTCTGCATATCTTGGAGAGACAATTGCTATGTGGACAGAAGCTGATTTAATAGCAGCTTTGATTTGAGAATCAAAATTGTCACCCTGTTGCAATGAGTGCAGTTGAGCCAATCGTTATAGCTTTTGCAGTTGATGCAATATATCAAGATGAATCATAGAACCTATTATTTGGGGTCCAAATATCTTAAAGCAACAACTTCTCCCCCGAGCCTCAAATCATTTATGATAAAGTGATCTAACCAAATTCAATAGTATTCTTAGTTTGCATCAGTTTGGAAACCGATAGCAAGTTAATGCTCATACTAGGCACATAGTAGACATTTGATATTCGACCATGATGGAATTGAAAATATCCACTTCTAGAAACTATGAGAGCATAATCACTCACTACATAAATATTTTGTTCAGGAGCTCTACTTAAGGAAGATAACAAAGAAGCATATTTAGCCATGTGTTGAGTACATCAATAATCGACTATCCCTTCTATCCAAGTGGTATAAGCATGTAATTCCTGAGAAGTACTTACAAAGAAGGTATAATTTTTTACATGTCAATTGATTGACATACCATTTGACGCACTTCCTTCAAAGTGCTTGACCTTTTCTTCTAAATCCTTCATCTTCTTCCAATAGTTCTTCTCGACATATTCCTTTTTTCCATAGTGTCAGTAGGTATTTTTTTTTATCCTTCTTCTTTCAAAATGAGTCTTTTGTAGGTTGGTTGATACATTTTGGTTGGTGATCCAATCATCCATGTTATTTAAGGTTTGGCTTGATCATTCTTTTCAACAAGTGAGCTTGGCTCTTGCTACCATTCTTCCCTTCTTTAAGCAACTTTTGTTGGTCCTTAATCAATAAATCATACAAAGTATCAAAGGTAAAATCCTTACCATATTTCTTGTGTGACGTCTAAGTTTCCTGAAAATAGGAACATAAGACATCATATGGTGTCTTCAAATTCATTAGAACCATCTCAATGAGTTGTCCATCCTTCTTCGGAAAACCCTTGCCACCTTCACTCAATTTCAACTGTAGCTCCTTGATGCGAGCTAAATAGTCCTCGATCTGATCAAAGGAAAGAGGTTTGGGGGAGATCAACTAATTCTCTATCTACATAACTTCACATTCATTTATCTTGTCGAAGAGAGTCTTCAACATGCTCCAGATGGCATGAGGATAGTGGATCCCACTTGTATGAAAGCGAATATCCCTTGAGATGTAGGTGGTGATGACACCCACAAATTTTTCCTTCTTAATGTTGATGATAAACTTGGCATTGACATCTGTCGGGTTAGTAATAACATCCTTTTTGTATTGCGACAATCCCTTTCTTTTCAACGAGGTCTCCATGCATGTCACCCCAATATCATAATTATGACCAATAATAACAATATGTTCTATCTTGGAAGTAATCCTTATAATCTAACAGATTGGATCGAAGTTCAATAAGAGGTATTAGTCAACAAATATTCATCCTAGAGTTGATCAACCCTAGATCCAACTCAGCATGACTGGTAGACAATAGGGCTAGGTAAAAACCAATAGCTTTGATACCATGTTGGGGGACCTATTAACCTTGAACTATAGAATATAAAAGAAAAGATAGAAGGGACCTATTAATGTCACGATGCATATTGAGCATGAAAAACATATCATTCACACACAATGCACAACCCATAGGGTTGTCCTTTTATAGTCTCTAAATCTAACAAACTCCCTGAAAGTGAGGAATATCTAGTCCACAAATAGGGGTCATTGGTTCTAACGATTTCCACAAAATCGTTAGCATCCCAAAGTGTAGTCAACTATTGTAGTTGTGTCGACCATCAAGTTTTCTGTTCTACTGACTATTTAATTGTTATGTCGACTTTCTTAGTCGGGCCTCCAATTGACTACTCTGCTAGTAGCCTTTATTATAACGACTGCAGTCGCCTATCGTTTAACAACTAATTACCTCTAGAATATCCGTAGGTCTGATGAAGAACCAAGACCTTAGGTTCCAATAGGGTTGTGATTTGTACTAGAGTATGCCCTTTTTTCTCAAGCCTGGTCTTTTGTCTTTTTCCTGAGATAATCACCACAATGAAATATAGAACACTGTTATACATGTTAGAATATTTACTAAAGATAAAGGAGCATCCTATGAAGAAGGCCAAATGCATGGAAGATAATTATAAACTTGCAAATGAAAAATGAGACATAACAAACAAAGGATTAATACTTGAGATGAAGATGATTACTTAATCATGTATTGCTTTAACAATGCAAGATTTGAGATTATACGATGAAATAAACAAACAAACAAACACACAAACAAATGTAAGTGAGGATCAAATATACAAGCAATTGATCTTTTAATTAAATCATTAGTAGTGAATTTTCACATAAGAAAGGGATAAATTGCATCTCACTCATTTTGCCACCTTTAGTCAATTTTAGGTCCTTTAGGACAATGGTAAATTCCTTATTCTATTTCTATCTTATTAAAAAACAACTCAAAAAAATTGATATGATTGGAAATTTGGTAGAAGAAATCTGAAAACTATAATATATTTATAACATTATTTTATGGTTGTAATACAAAACTAGTTTGATTTGATGAGGGCATTATACTCTATTTTGTTAAATTAGATATAGGGTTATATATATACATATATGAAGTTGGTGAGTGCTTCCTACTTCATTCTATTGGCATGCAACAAATATCTTAGTTGATTTTGTGGAATCCTTTATCCTAGCTAGAGGTGGTGTAGAGAAAATTTCTAATGGATTTTCTCAAATGTTTGTAAGCCATTTTCAATGGAACCCAAAACGGAGAATAGTAAACAAGTAGTTGCTAAGACCTTGTTTTATGCCTGAAACTTGGAAGCCAAATCCAATCTTGAGTTTTCTTATAAATGTCTCAATTTTCTTCTTCTTCACCCTCTCTATAACAACTTCCCACAACTCTACTTTTTATTCTATTATTTTTTTAAGTAAGTACCCACAAGGAATTTGAAATCATGACCTTCAATTTACAACTTCTCATCTCAATCAGTCATTACCAATTGCTCTAACCTACATGGTATTTAAATTATAGGGGGACATGGGGGTGGGCTTGATCTACTTATGTGTCCACGGGTCACGAGATCATTTATTATAATCTCTATGGGTGGAACCACACATTCGACGACTACCTCAAGATGCCCCATGGCTCCAAGTTCTTTCCTCATTGGAATTGAACCTTTCCCACTAATGAAAAACTCCTCCCTCTTTACCAATTGATCCAATCCCTTTGGGCCCTTTCCATTCTATTAATTAAAATTAATGTGTACAACATTATGCATCTTTACCATTTTTCTTTATGTCATGTCCCCGGTTTTGACCCCATTTGCATGATGTATATATCGTAATTAATCATGGTGAGGAGCTCAAGGCAAAAGCCCCACCATCGATTTGGCTGTGTATGTTCGGCAATGGGGATATTGCCGATGGTTTGTCGTTCTATCCGGCACCTTATAATTTGACATCATGTAAACCCGCACATTAATTAAAATAAACCACAACCAGCTACGACAGTGCAACGTTGAATGAAAAGGGCATGGTTCCAAAGGATAAGGGGTGGGGGATGTCAAACCTTGGTTATGGGGGAAAAACCCATGTTTTGTCACCTTGTTGATTTGCCACCTTTCTTGTCTTACCCAACCTCTTTCAACCTCTTTAATGCTTCAGCTGGTGGTTGGGGCAGTTATTGCTGAAGTGGTGGTGGTTGTGGCAGGCTGTCAGCTCCATACCCACATCCACACTCCACCCACGTCTGCCCCTTTCTTCTCCCTCACGCACTCTTCCCTGGTCAGTTTACACTCACTCACCATGATTTTGGGTCTGTTGGTTCCTCACGCACAGGTTTTGGACGAATTTGGTCTCACGTAGACATTTTCTGGGGCTCTACGAGTTGTTGAAGCACCCACACATTGCAATTCGCGTCCTTGCTGTTGTTTTGTTCATCCACGGGAAAAATCAGAGTTGTTTTCTCCTCACGCAGGGCCTCTACTACTGTGCATCCTCACGCAGAGGCTGAAATCCTCACGTAGAGGTCGGGTATGTTTTCCTTGTGTTTTTGATGTTCAGTGCAAGATTGCACTCACGCATAGATTGGTTGGGGTGTTCTATCCATGTGAGAGCCGTTCTCACTGTCATGTTTTGGGGCTGCTGTTTCCCCTGTGTTTCGTTGGCTGTGGTGTTCAATTTTGTTTTGAGCCACTGTGGGTTTCCAATTCGTGGGCTGAGTTTCTGTGTTTTGGGACTGTGCATAGTTGCCATTGTTTTACTTTGAAATTGGGCTATTACTGTTGTTTCCCTGGTCTGGGATGTTGTGGTTGAGCTGTTTTGGCCACGTTAGGGCCAAAACCAACTCTGGGTTGTCCCTTGGACTTGAGTTGTGCTCCTCCATGGTTTGGGGCTGTCCCTTGTTGTTTATGACTTCTTCACAGAGCTGTGAAGGGATTGTATGGCTGCTGGTATGCAGTGGTTGAACCTTGGACTGTGCTGGTTTGGCTTGTCTGTTGAAAGCCTGTGAAACCCAGCAGTGTTGGTTTGGCTGTTATGTGTCCCCTTGGCTATGTCTAAGCCTGCAATTGACCCTTATTCCGGAGGAATCATGCCCAGCTCGGGGGTGGCAGCGTTGCTGAGAGATTGATGAGCAAGCTGACCTATGGTTGGGTGGAACGTTGCAGCGACGTAGCTGGTTGCGGGTGAAATTCTTCATCAAGAGATAAGTGCTGCTGTTACTTGTCCTCTGCAACTATATACTGTATTATGTGAAAAGATGGACATGTTCAATGCTGGAAATGTATTTGTTTTGCTTCCGCTGTAGAATTGAGTTGGCATCTGTGTATGCTTGTAAGCTTTAATTTCAGCATTTGTTTTTCTATTAATTTTCATGGGGCGTCTTGCCCAGTTGTGTATGATGTTCGTCACGTCCTCTTCGCCGGTTGAGGGACGGGGACGTGACACTTTATATATTTAATTTATATATAAAGTTAGCATTCTAATTCTCATGAAAATAAAAATGATTATAATGAAAATGCATACCTACACTATAATAAACTCCATTTTAATATGGGGATGTTGATCTTAATAACATTTTGTTATTGCTTTAGTTAAAATTTATCAAAAGCCAATCTAGAAAATAAAAAACAAATTTCAAATTGGAAAAAACATAAAGACAAATTAAAAAATGTGATACATGGAAATGTAGTTTACATATATAATGTTTGTTTCAAGTGGAACAAGTGTTTTTTTTTTAATTACATTGTAATATACATTGTTTATGTTACTATATCTAGACAATAAACCCTTCTTCATTAGTGGAGAAGTCAAATTTTAGAGAAAAAAATTAAATAATAATAATCATTAATCATTAATAAATGAAAAAATTGAAGTGACCATACAATATCTAACTTACAAATTTTTCAGAATACTAATTCCTTGTTGCGTCAGTTGTACTTCATCTTTCAACTGCAGTTTCCAATAGACTCTTTATCTTAACAATCTTTAAGGACCGACAATGCTCAACACTTGGCAACTCTTCTAACTTGTTGAAATTTTCAACATTTATCTTTTCAAGTTTTGCCAAACCACAAAGCCCTTCT
Organism: Pseudotsuga menziesii; assembly: GCA_001517045.1. Taxonomy (NCBI): domain Eukaryota; kingdom Viridiplantae; phylum Streptophyta; class Pinopsida; order Pinales; family Pinaceae; genus Pseudotsuga; species Pseudotsuga menziesii. The sequence goes on from LPNX010099290.1 coordinate 16,356, forward strand.
ACTTTCTTCAATTTATGGCATGCCAATATTTTAAGAACCTGAAGGTTGGCACAGACTCCTTTACCAAATGATATCTCTAGCATTTCTTTCTTCCCGATTGAGAAGTGTTGGAGTCGAGGCAGGAATTCCTGAAAGGAAGAATTTGTTGATGTTTCTCTTTTCCCTTCAACTCGTTTAAATGCCAGTTCAATGCACAGTTCCATACATACAACTTGGTCAATTTTTTTAGATGACCAAGCCAAGGAGACAGAGAGTGCAGCTCATCACTTCCAATCTCCAGAACTTCCAAATTGCTTAGCTCTCCCATTGCACTTGGCACTTGACAAATGTAATAGTATCAGTGACCTTTGGTGTGCCACTTGCTGAGGAAATACTTCCAATATTTCACAATAGGAAATATCTATATGTTCAATCGTTTTGATGTTTCCCAGTGTTTGGACAAACATGGTTAAATTTGTGCATGTCTTCAAACAAAGGTGTTTAAGTCTAATTAAATTCCCAAAGGAATTTGGAAGCATCTTCAATTTAGTGAAATTGGACAAATCGAGGTGTTCCAAATTTATTAAATCCCCAAAGGAATATGGAAATGACTCCAATGAGTCATTGGACCATTTCATTAACACCAAGTACTTCAGTGACACAGTTAACAAAATTCTTTTGGCTCATTTTTCAGACAAAAGTCCCTTGAAATAATAATTAGTGACAATCAGATCAAGATGCTTCAATTGTTCTGTGGACTATGGAATTTTCGAAAGGGCGGCATAAATATGTAACTCCCTCAACTGCAAAGGAGCCTGCAAAATTTCCACTTGTTCCAACGATAAGAATGATATATGATTCTGATCAGGAGATGCCTAAGAATTTGTTGGAGACCCTATCAGTGATCAAATTAGAAGGGTGGGTCTTAATTTCAATTGGAAGGTTATTTATTCTTTGAGCCCTTCAAAAATGAAGGGAAATATAAATAATTGTATTTCAATTGACAAGTATAAATTAACTAAACATTTTCACCAAAAAAATGCAAAACACAAATATTGTTCTTTCAAATTTTTACAATTTTAAACAATTGAGCACTCAATGAAAAATGATATATTTTCAATAAAACTTATTTTGAACACAATAAGTTGTCATATGTGTATCATTAATTTTATAGTTCAGTAACATAACTATTATATTGTATTTTTTCTAGTTGGAACACACTTCATTATACAAAAAAACTACTTAGACTATGCCATAACCATATTGGGGCATCCACGTGCAATCCAAGATTGAGAGATGTAAGAATGATAAGGATTGGGCACCTAAGAAAAAATAATACACAAATCAGAAAACATTAAAAAAAAAATCCTACATACCAAGCAAGTTAGCAAAGCTAGCATAAACAGGGTCGGTGCATCAATTTCTTTTGTTCAACACTTGTCATGAAAGCATACATGTATGGGATGGAGGGGCAATGGAATCAAGCCTAAGTCAATTGAATCCTTGCAACTCACTACATGTCTAAGTCTCAACAATTTTCCTTTTAAATTTAACCAAAATACCAAAATAAGTTTATTAATGGCTAGATTTGAGAAAGTTCTAGGTGTGAGTAATTAAGGGCTGGGGGGCTCTAAAATTTCGTTGTGTTTTGTACTAGTCCATGATTCAGTGAATCGACAGTCACAGGTAGGAATTTAAGTTATTTAATGAAAACCATTAATGTGCATAACCTTTATCTCGAAATTGTTTTCCATGTTGATGCATGCCACTACCCTCTTTATTGTCTTACCAAAAGGCATGATAATGAGGAACAAGACCTAAAATTATGGACTTCACCTTCAAAGAATGCCTTGTAATCACATTGGTAAGGAGTGATAAGAATATAACAACAATCCAAAGTGTCAAATCTCAATTGACAGTGTTAATTAAAGACTTATATGGTAAATTTAATATAAGACTTACTTATAGTTGTCTCTTACTCTTTGCTTCTTGGCAGATTTAATATTTTATGGTTGTCTTTGCTCTTTGACCCAATTCGTATTATAAGGTGAGGATGTGCATGCATAATAATCCTTAGTTATGATTATAAGATGAGGATGTAAAGACAAGCAATTTTTATATGTATTTTGGTGGTGTTGAGGACAAATGTTGTGATATACCACAAATTTTTGGAAGGACGAAGGGAGATTACATCATGATCATGCCACCCATCAAATTGAAGACTATTCTTAAGCAGGGATTAAATTTGAAGGCTTTAGGGCCCATCAAAATCTCATTTGGCCATCATAGAAGGCCATAAAAAAAATTTAACATGCAAAAAAAAATTAGTTTATAACCAGCCAGTCAATAGTAAAACTAAGAAAATAGGTGTAAATTAGCAATATAAGGGTTGCTCCTAAATTTGTTCTTCCGAATCAGAATGGACCACGGTGGTCGGGAACTGGTGGACCACTACCAACTGGGCTTCCTGGGCCTGGCCTCCCTAGTGCCACACTGCCAAGTTTCATTTTTCAAAATTTGGCATTTACCATTCACGAATCAATCACGATTTACGAAGTCATGTGATCTTACCAGCCACGCTAGTAGTATACGATTAGAAACTAAATGCTCTTAAATTTTAATACATATTGATGAATCATGTGACATCATGGAGTCTAGAGAAGAAGACGGGATTCAAAATTGAGTAGAGAATCAAGGTGAGTGATTCTCCTCTCCAACGCGTCTCTCTCCTTCAACATATTATGCAGTTTTCATCATTCTGAAGAGAAACTGAGGTTTTCCCTTCAAGGTTTTGGGTTTCCCCCAGAGTGTAATGAAAAATAATCCACCAACACACATAGGAGCCTGCTATCAGTGGACATGGTAGGCAATTCTTCTGGCGCTAGGAGCAGTTTCAAATTTCTTGCCCGGTTATCGTTCTTGCTCTTGTGAAAGCTTTGGTAAATGCGACATGGATTTTGATAATGGATATCGATATGAGGACTACAATATCTGGAACCTCCACTGATATGGCGGACTATGCTCTATGTGAGTCACTATGTATGTTTGTAGTCTTTTTTTATTTTATATTCCCGATAACAGTGAGATGAACACTCCATTCCTAGAGCATTTTAGTATTATATAAGGGGCTTGTGTCTCATTACATTATATACATTCCCCCGGTTGATCTGTGTGTTGTTTCTCATAGGAAAGGGTGGGTTTTGAATTTGTGGGTTTTCTTCTTGTCATTGTATTATCCTTAGTTGAAGCATGGAGGCCATGGCCTCAATATTTCAATGAGACTACTACTGCTTTGGGACTGAAACATCAACCCAACAAGGCAGATTTATAGTTTGGGGCTTCAAATAATCATGAAGGGTCTTCAATGTTTCTGAATATGAGGTACCATATGGGGCCTGTGCTGACTTCTACCATCAATGTCCATACAATTTGGTACAGAATATGGAGAAAGAAGGAGAAGAGGATTATCAATGAGTTTCTGCTATCTATATCTAATAATATTGAGAGCCCTTATGTGGGTCAGTGGTGGCAAATAGTGCAGTTCTATACTAATCAAATTGGTGCCAGTATTAGCAGGAATATAGTTATTGCTAGTGAGCATGAGGATTACTTTTCTCATGGTAAGATACTGAGTAGGAATATTGTTCAAGAAGTGATAAAGAATGCCATAAGTTCTAAGATTAGTCCCCTTCCTATTGATCCCAAGAATGGCCTCTATCTTCTCCTCACTTCTAGTGATGTTGTTGTCTAGGACTTCTACAGGGAAGTCCATGGGTTTGATTATTTTACATTCCCTTCCATTGTAGGATACACACTGCCTTATGCATGGATTGGGCACTCTGGAAAGCAGTGCCCAAAATTCTGTGCTTATCCTTTTGTAGTGCCAAGTTATATGACTGGAATGAAGGCATTCAAGCCCCCTAATGGCAATGTTGGGATTGATGGGATGATAAGTGTGATTTCCCATGAATTGACCGAACTTTCTTTGAATCCCTTATCAATGTCTGGTATGCTGGTGAGGATCCTACTTCTCCTACCGAGATTCTAGATCTGTGCGAAGTCCTTTATGGGACTGGAGGTGGTGGATCTTACACTGGACAAGTACTTATAGACAAATTTGGGGCCAATTACAATGTCAGTGGCATTATGAGGAGGTATTTAGTGCAATGGATATGGAGTCCTTTTTTGAATGCATGTTCTGGACCAAATGCATTAGATAGTTGAAGGTGATATAATGCTCTTGTTAGTAGAAAATGGGTTTGCTAGCGTCATGCTTAGACTTTGGGGTTTGTCTCAAGCCTTACTGTTGCAAATGTTGTTTGTGGGTTGGATCTAGTCGGCTTATTCATGGCTTCTTTCTTGGTATAGACCTCAATATGCCTCAAAAGTGTTGTGGAACACTTAGGTTCTAGTCCCATTTTTATTTCTTAACAGCATGTAGTGATTGTTTTTCTTTCAACGGTGATCTCACTGTGTGTGCATGCATATGTTTATAAAGCTTTGTCTATTTAGACTATTCTCGGAGAAATATTGAACAGAGAGCATTCATGTCTGTTGAATTTTTAAGGAGACCTATTATGCTTAAGTAGAGGACAAAATCTATGTGCAATCCAAACTTTAGTAGAATTTCCATTTATGGTTGCTGGGATCCATGCTCTGATTCTCTCACTAGTCCAGATTCACTTGTGAGCCATTGGATACACCGTTTTAATTTTGGAAATGGAATTCATTGTTTTGAATGGTTTTTTAAGCCCTGCCACAGCTGCATAATTTTTTACAGGATACAGTGGATAGATATTTGACATATAAGATCTAAATTGATTGAATACTTGAGAAATTCACTTGATTTTCTGTTTTAAAATATGAGAGGGCTGCAAATTTTATTCTCTACTAGTTTCCTAAAAGTTTTGTATCTAAATATATGAAATTTTGTTCTCTTCTAGTTTCCTAAAATCTTCATATCTAAATTATATGACGTTATGTTCTCTCTTTTAGTTTCCCAAAATCTTGTATCTAAAAGATATGAAGTTCAGGTCCTGTTCTCTCCTAGTTTCCTAAAATCTTGTATCAAAAATATATGAAGTGCAAACTAGAGCACCCAAAAGTCCAGATTATAACACTAATGGCCTTCCCAATATTATTGAATGTCTGTTTAATAATATTATAAGAAATGTTTGTTTAAAACATGTAACACCAATAAATTTATGTTTCTGAAACATGTAGCAGCAACGTAGTTTGTATTTTGTTTTAGTTAATAGCAAGCAAAGCATTTGTAAGAACATCTACAAACACATATTCTTTGGATCACAATGCAAACTGATATTCTTTGGATTACAATATTGAAGCAAGTCTTTTTTTACACCGCTTTCATCCAATTCAATCAATGGATAATTAATTCAAACCAGCTTCTAACGTATGTGTGAAGCTTCTCTCAGAAAAATTAATTTTATTAATTTTCCTCATCTTATCTTCAAGTTCTTCAGTAAAGCATAATTAATTAAATCTATCTCATGTTCATTTTTATCATTCAAAAAAACGTTTACCGTAATGGTCTCTCTAATCTTGTCCTACATTTATGACATTTTATGTACAAGGTAGGATTTCAAAGGTTATGGAAACTATGTTTTTTTAGTTGCGGGTGTATAGGAATTGCACATTATAACACTAAAAACTAAGATGAAAAACCTGATTAGAATGTGAATCTGGGTTAGAAGATGTTTGAATAAGAAACAACTAGTTTGCACTATACATGTTATGCACAACCCGATTAGAATGAAAAACTGGGTTAGAAGGTGTTTGGGTAAGAAACAGTTAGAATGAGAAACTGCGTTAGAAGGTGTTTTCGTAGACTGTTGTTAATAAATACTGAAATTTTGATGTACTCTTAGAATTTTCAAATGAAAAGAATGATTTATTTTTAAGTGGTCTACTTCCAATATAATTTTTCATGACTACACATTGATATGTAATTATAAGCTTGCATGAATCAACGCATTATAGTCATATGATGAGAAAGATCGTTATTATTAAATAAAACTGTCATTCTACTTCTTCGAAAGAAAATAAAGAACTCGATATCACACAAGGATCTAGGCCAAATTAAAATCAATATCCCATGGTAATACCCCCCAATAGAATAGAGTTCCATGAGACAAATGATGGGAGGTATGACTAATAGAGATGCCTTACCCAAACTCAAGTAGACTTAGTAAGAGAGAATAATTAAAAGACATGTTTCAAGGTTTTGAGGATACATCAATGACGACATTGCAAGTTTGAGAATTCCACGTATGAAAGCCACTTTGCGATCAACATCCCTCCCATTATCCCAAACTAGGTGAACATTTCTTTATTTAGTTCTAATGCAAACTTCCAAAGGCTTCACATTCATTAGAGAAAGGTCTTATTCTTGGATTTAACTTGCCAAAGGTTGTTCATCTAACTCTCTAATAAAGGCCTTGAACATATCCATCTATGTCCATGCTCATTATTTTACCTAATGAAGTGTGTTTCTTTACCCTACTTCCAATCCCTCCACCAATCCCATGGGCCTTGTATCATAATTATTGTGCTATTAGATCTTCAGGAAATGAGTGTAATCATATTCTTAATTATTATGCAGTGAAAAGGAATGAATAATACACACTGAACAAAACAAATCTCGTAGACAACAGACAAGTATTGCTCAGTATAATTACAATATAAAATTCATTACATCCCAACAGTATACAATGGTAATAGATAAAGGATAATTTGAATCATGAGAGATGAATTTGAATCTTCCAACTCAATCTGACTACGTGGCTAACTAGAAGTATCTAAATCACTCTCAGATTTCTACTGGCTAACTCCAGATATCTAATCAAGTCTCTCAATCAGTTACAATCAATCAAACCAGTCTAACTGCAGTGGTAGGTGAGAAGTAGGTGAGAACTGGCACCTTCCCACATGCAGCCATGCATAACTGGTGCTAACTGAACTGGAGGATATCTAACTGAATGTAACTAAAGCATAACTAAGCTTAACTAGTTACCAAGTGCCAACAACTGAAGGAGGTTGGTGCTGGCACTCCCAGTGGCTCCTAAAATGTAGGGATTGGTCTATGAGGCACCTAAACTAATGCATGCAAGTGCAGTCAGTTCTAGTTAGCCTCTATCGATGTTCCTCACACTCTAGTGACTGGTACATGTGGCCCCATTAGGCCAAGTGGACCCAATGGTACTAGTGGACCCAATAATAACTAAATGACTCACAGGAAAATATAATCTGATAGACAGTTTGGACAAGGGAGGATTATAAATCCTAACACCTTGTGGGACCAACTTAAGCATAATATCACAAAGAATCAAACCTACAACCATTTCCACTATAAATTTATCTGCATGGGCCATGTAAAGTTATATTTAATCTCTAGCCTATTGAGTGAGGAATGAGTTTGAGCATTAAAAATTTGTTGGTCATTTGAAGGCATTTCTTAAAAATCCTCTGGGTGGAGAACTAGGCTCGTATTGAATAAGGATTTATGTTCATGCAAGAGGAGAAAACACTACCAAATACAATGATCTTTGAAGTAGAGTTTAGATCTAAGCAATCTAAGTTCTCTATAAAGGGCTTGACAACCCCCTAGGATTTCCAAATACTATGGTTGATAAAATTCCCAATAATCTTAACCTTGGTAAGGATGAATATTATGTGGTCTAAAAGGATACCCCCCTCTAGCCATGATTCTCCTACAAGATCCCTTAATTGGTACGATTCCTTAGAAGGAACTTCCATGTTTCAATTTTTGTAATGACTCAAATAATTGATTTTACAAAAAGATCCTATGATTGAATCGATGTCCTTATTCCCATGCTCCCTAATTCTATTGGAATGCAACAAATATCTTAATTGATTTTGTGGAATCCTTTACCTTAGCTAGAGGTGGTGTAGAGAAAGCTTCTAATGGATTTTTCAAGATGTTTGTAAGCCATTTTCAATGGAACCCAAAAAGAAGAATAGTAAACAAGTAGTTGCTAAGATCTTGTTGTATGATTGAAACTTGGAATCAAAAGCCAATATTGAGTTTCCTTATAAATTTCTCCATTGTCTTCTTCTTCACTCCTTCCATGACAACGTCCCGCAACTCTACTTTCTATTCTATTAATTTTTTTTTAAGTAAGTACCCACAAGGGATTTGAACTCGTGATCTTTCATCGACATCTTCATGCTAGGAATACATGGGGGTGAACTTTGATCCACTTATAGGTCAACGGGTCATGATATCATTTAATATAATCTCTCTGGGTGGAACCACGCATTCGACCATTACCTAAAGGTGCCCCATGGCTCCAAGTTTGGCCCTCATTGGAATTGAACATTTCCCAATACAGATGAAAAATTCCTCGCTCTTTACAAATTGATCCAACCCTTTTGGGTCATTTCTATTCTATTAATTAAAACCAATGTGTACAACATTATGCATCTTTACTATTTTTTTTATATATTTAATTTAGCATTTTAATTTTCATAAAAATAAAAATGCTAACCTAGAGTATAATACAATCCATTTTAATAAAGTCATGTTGATTTTAATAACTTTTTTATTGTTTTAGTTAAAACTTATCGAAATCCAATCTACAAAACAAAAATTAAACAAATTTCAAATTGGAAAAAACATAAATACAAATACAAATTTGATAAATGAGATAAGAATATAATCATAAAAAACTTTTGGAATATGGTTTACATATATATAATGTTTGTTTCAAGGGGACCACTTATTTTGCTAAAATAAGCGTGTAATATACATAGTTTATGTTAGCTATCTAGACAACAAACCCTTCTTCATTGATGGAGAGCTCAAAGTTTGGAGAAAAATAAATAAATAATAATAATAATAATCAAAGTGCCCATACAATAACTTATGAATTGCTTGGAGGCTCTACAGTCTAGTTCTATTTACTTATGATGTAGATTTTGTGGGCCATTAATTAAAAGTAAAAATTTTAATTATCCTCCAAAATAAATGCTACCCACAAAAACAACGTAATATCATGTTGTAATGTTCCTACCAAACAAAACAATACAAAATGAAAAATTTAATCATCCGCCAAAAAAATGTAAACAACACAATATGGGGAGATAAAAAATAAAAAAATTGAATCATCCGCAAAAAAATGTTAATTGTGCACATGGTTTTAAAACTATGTGCAAGGCCTCCTAAACAACCCATGATTTTATTGTGCATGGTTTAGGAGGTCAATGGAAATGGTTTTAAGACCATGTGCAAGACCTCCCAAACAACCCATCGTTTTAGGAGGGCTTTGCGCATGGTTTTAAGACCATGTACGGGAGAGATGTTGTAATGTTCTTTCCTAACAAAATAAAAAATAATAAAAAATATTATATGTCAACCATAAATAGTAATAAATATTAATAATAAAAATATTATATGTCAACCTTAAATAAAAAGATGTGTTTTTTGGTCTCAATTACACCAAAGCTGATAGTTGAGTGCAATACTTAAGAGGTTTGCACCTCCAAAGATTAGATTTGATCCCTCTTCACACTTGATAGAGCCTAGGATTTGGATCTTTGCTGGTTTATATTAACTCCACGTTGCCTCATCCATACTTTCTTTTTCAACTGCAGTTTCAAACAACCTCTTATCTCGAAAATCTTTAACGACCTCTTGTAAATTGATGTCTCTTTGACCCAACTTCTGAGAACAGCCTTGTCTGTAGATGTAATTAATATTAAGCTATCATAGGCGAGAACACGTTGAATCGGCAAAAACGCATGCAATCGATTTACATCATCTAAAACTACTAATTCCTTGCGATTTGGACGGGAAAGGGAAGAGACAATGGGGGAGATTGGTGATGAAAAATGTTGAGAGAGAGCGCCTGTTAAGACCGTTCTTCAGATTTAAGCCATTCACTTAAAATACCATTCATAAAAATAACATGAGCTGCAAAGACCTGTCAATCCAAAATAGTTTTCATGTAAAGTATTGATATAAAGATAATATTTTTTTCTACTTGAAGTGGTTACTTGCAATTAGCATGAGAATCAAGGGTAGCATAAGCCCGGGAACAGACCTTGAGATTTATGACCTTTGATCATAGGTATCATTATCATCATATGTATCATTGTGCCACTCTATTAGGTCTAGATATATAGATAATATTAATTATTATTATCTTTCTAATTATAATCACTAAAGATAATATTAGTTATAAAGACCTTTCTAATTATAATCATTATGATTTGATAGAATTTGTAAAGATAATATGGATATAAAGATAGAATTTGTAAAATCTTAATAAATTAATATTATTTAATTAATATTTATTTTTATTAAAATATTAATTTAAATTATAATAAAAATATTTAAATATAATATTATATTTATTTTGAATTTTATTCAATTATTATTATTAGTTTATAAAATTTATCAAAGGTTTTTTTCTTCAAAAGGCAAAGTCGCATCAAAATACACACCTCCACATACAAGGACCAAAACCATGATAGAACTAAAACATCAAACCGAAAAATTGGAGGACGACATCAAGGCCCTTGTCGCCAACCAAAAAAACTGAAAGGAAGAAATGAAAACTAGCAATGCAACACTTAAGAAAGAAATCAAAGGCAGAGTTGTTCTAGTATTAGAAAGAATACTCGATGACAAACTAGACATCATGAACGAGAAACAAAAAGACTTGGCTAACAAAATGAGTACCATGACTCAAGACATAAACACCATAACACATAACTTGAGCACCATGATGCGGAACCATAATACCTTAATGGAATTGTTACAAAAACTAATGCCTAGTACAAACCATGTCAACAATCCAGACATGTTAGATGCCTCATCTCACGCTTCCACACAAGAAGCACTCACCAAAAATCAAGAAGAGTTGGAGAAAAGCACGGGGACTTCACTTAGTGAACCTCTCACATAGCACGTGCGATCATGGGATATTAAAGAATAACCTTAATTTCCAGAGATTTTGACCCAAACTTTTTTTGTTGAAATCCCTTCCCAATACTTAAAACCTCCTCCCCAACCCTTTTTATACCTCAATCCTTATAAACCACCCTACCCACCCCCACCTTAAACCCGTCATCCCCCCCAATACCTGCAATATATTGGTTCAACTTTTTATCATTTAAAAACCCACAATATGAACTAACGTGATAGGATATTGGTCAAAAAGTGAAGCCCCCATGGAAAAAAGATAGGAAGATTAACAATGTGACGCTTAAACAAGAGATTGAAACAAAATTAATTCCAAATATGGAGGCACGATTAAACAACAAAATAGACGCTATAATTAAGGTAGTAGAGAAGGAAAAAACTAAAAATCACTGTAAACAACGAAGCAGTTCAAATATGTCAGTTGCATCATCTAGTAGCTCCGAGCCACCATCAAACTGTAAAGAAAAAAGAAACCAATATCATCCTTACATAGTTTACCCACCTAAGGAAAAAATAGAGTTGTCCAAATACAATGGGAGTGAAGACCAATGTGTTTTGTGGTTAAACAAATCTAAAGAGTACTTCGACATATACAAAATTACATCTGATGAAGAGAAGGTGAAATATGTGTCAATACCTATAGAAGGGTATGCCTATAATTGGTACATGTGGTGGAAGGGAGACATTTTTTTCTACACCTAGAACTTGTTAAAAAATGATTTTTTTAAAAGGTTTCAAGGAATCGTGGAAGATGTTTTTTTCATAAAGTTGACTAGATTACAATAGCGTTGAAGAATTCACACATCAGTGGGAATCCCTGTCGACACGAGTATTTGGGTTATCTGACAAATAATGACTCAAAACCTATTTAGGAGGTCTTAAACCATACCTCAAAAAAAAAAAAAATGCATGACATACCAAATGTAGAAGTGGCANACAATAGAATGCAAATTGGAAGGAATAAAAACAAGAGGTGATAACAATTATTGACAAGAAAAAGAGACACAATGTAGATATTGTGGAAATAATTGGTTACCCGATCATCAATGCCACAAACCTCAATCATATACCTATTAAGTTTAAAATAGGTCGAAAACATCTAACAGTGACTTTGATAATATTAGAAAAAATAAGAAAAACACATGTCATCGATGCGGTGATGATTGGATCCTAGACCATAAATGTAGGAACACTAAGACAGTACATTGCAAAATCATCAATTGAAAAGAAGTACAAGTATCTATAGAAGAAATCTTGTCCGATTCTAATACCGACACAAAATCAGAGTGAAGGAAGACATCAGAAAAATCAAGCTTTGAGGACAAAGCTTTCCTAAGGAAAAGGCAATGTTACAAAGATAAATAGAAAATAAATTAATAATTAATAATTAATAATAGTTAAGATCATTAATTAAACATTAATTGTAAATATGAGGACTTGACCCTCCATGTAAATGGCCAACCATATTTAAAGGTGGCTTACCTATTTGTAAGCCATCCATCAATTAATTATATTCATACATTCATTTCTTTATCACGGAAGTTGAATACGCTTCTTGAAGTCAAACAACCGAATACGATTATAACACTTATGAGCTGCGCACTATTGCACTTGCCAAAAATTGGTAAGGTGTTTTGTTAAATTACCCTCAAAATGTTGTTAAACTTCTTAATGGTGTTTGGAGCAAGGTTTTGCTACTCTAAGTCTGTGGCGATGAAACACTACCTTTGATTCACGTAGACATAAACATTTTATTCAACAAATTTAGGTTAAATTGCTTGCCCTCCCTTTTGAATTGTGGATTTTGAAGCAATATTTAAATCTATTGGTAATTCCCTTGGGGTATATTTCAGTTTGGGAGTAAACTTTCTACCCGACCATTTGCACCGATTGGACGACCAGCAACACATGATGTGAAAGCTCACGCGAGCCAGGTCATCCGATCGGTGCAAGTGGTCGGGTAGAAAGGTTACTCCTTTTAGTTTGACGATGTTGTTGAGAGTACCGAGGATGCCATTGCGATTTGGACGGAAAGAGACAATGGGGGAGATGGTGATGAGAAAATAATACCCTCACTCACTCTCTTTCTCTGTCTGTCTCAAACGCGTTTTCATTGTAAATGATTGCCAGCTGGAAACGGAATAAAAAGTAAAAAAAGAGAAGATGCATATCGCCGAATGCGACAAAAGCATAAGATGCCGTGCGTAACCACATATCTAAGCCGAATTGAGAAGGAAATGCGAGCGATATTGGCTCTTTTGAAATATATACACTCCTGTTACTCCAAACATTTATTTTTAAATTTTATAACAATATTGGATAAAACATTATATTCAATTTTAATCGATTCCCGTTTTTTCTAACTTTTTTTTTATCTGCTTCCGTGCAATTTCTTTAGAAACACTTCCCAATAAATATCCTTGTCATATTTAAGCTATTCACTTAAAATACCGTTCATAAAGATAACATGAGCTGCAAAGACCTTCCAAATGATGATAGTTTTCATATAATGTGTATTTAAAGATAATATTTTTTTCTACTCGAAGTTGCTAATTGTTGTTTTAGCATGAGAATCAAGGGTAGTGTAAGCCAGGGACTAGACCTAGGATTTATGACCTTTTTCTTTCATTAAAAAAAAATCGTAAATTTTATTTACATTTTTTAAATGGATCAAAATGTCCATTCTCATAAGGTAATTCAATAATTTTTAAAGCCAAAATTTATTACAAAATATCATAGTATTTGGAGATACATATTGATCATGCATTCAGACAGAAATATATTCTTCACTTCACCACAACAACCCATGACTTACTAAGAAAATTATATGTTCAGAAATCACATAGGACAATATGTTCAAATATTATATCGATCATATAAACAACATCGTCACCAGTAATAGTCCAAAATTAACAAAGGTAGTCTCATAAATCAGCAGCACAACGCCACACTACTAGCTCCATCAATAGGCCCATTCAAAATATCTGATAAGTTTCAATATTTCCAGATGCTCGAAACTCTTTGATATGCCAAAATCCTTCCAAAACAGACGCTCCATCTTTTGCTAAGATATCTGCATGAGAATTTCTTTCACGGTAGATGTGCTTGAGCTCCACAAACTCAAACATATTCAAAAGTCTTTTTACTTCTTGTCGAACCTGAGAAAGCTCTAAATTCCGCATTTTGTACTTACCACTGGCCCAATTAATGACTAACTGGGAGTCACCAAAAATCTGGATCTTAGCAATATTATTCTTCCTAGCCAAGGTAAGAAGAAGTTTTAATGCACAGAGCTCAGCAGAGTTATTAGTACCAACCCCTAAACCATCTTTAAAAGTAAAATAATGTTCATCAGAAATGTAAATCATACCTCCTGCTCCACAAATTTTTGGTTCACTAGTTGCTGATCCATCAAAATACCCCTAAGGGTAAGATTTATCAATAGATTCAACAGCAACAAATTTGATTTTCACAACAGTATTGTCCTGTGGGAAAGATCTCAACATACCCAAACTAAAAGAGGAAACTTGAGCAGGCATCAATGTAATATCTTCAAAGCAGCTCTGATTTCTTGCTTTCCAGATAAACCACATAATTATAATAGGTAAAGATCTAATATGCTTGACCTCCATATTAAGGCACCAAGTCTTCATACGAGCTATCACAGAATTCCCACTCCAAAGATTCATGATTTTTAACTTATCTTCAAGATCTAACCAAACACTCATGGTAAAAGGGAAATCCACACCTAGATGAAAATTAGACTTAGCATTCATTTTGCACAAATAACATCTACTAGGTCCTTCCTTTCCTTTCCTAACAATGGAATCCCATGTAAGTGCCTTATCATAAAATAAAAACCAACAGAAGATTTTTGACTTTAGAGGACACTTAAGCTTCCATAACAGTTTCCACCACTAGGAATATTCCATCTCGTTCCTGTCCAACATTAAATGTAGATAGCCATCTTTTGGAGAGTATTTACCATATTTAGACAGATCCCATACCAATTCATCAACATCATAATATAATCTCACATGACTAGCTTTGAGAATATCTAAATATCCATTCCAGCATGTTATATCCTGGATGTCCAGTAGCCCAAGATTATCAGCAGAAAGCCAAACCTGTTCCATCATTAATGTCATTCCAGGACCTCCAATATCTTTTAGAAAAAATATTCCAACAACATGTAATTTATCAATCAATAAAGATGGTAAGAGGTTTCTCCATTTGCATCCCACCCATGGATCCAATCCAAGTCTAACATCAGCACCATTCCCAACCTTACAAACAAGATAATTTCCAACAATATCAAATGACCATAAAACATCTTTCCAGCAGATGGAAATGTTCTTTTTCTGTTTGACAGATACTCTGATCCAGTCCATCAAGGACATTGGATGAACATATTTATGCACAACAATCTGAACCCAGAGTCCTGAGCCATGAATGAGGTTCCATACACTCTTGGTAGCAAGAGCTATTGCAAAAAGAGCTGGGATTTTCAGCCCCCATCCCCCCAGAAAATTTGGACAAGCCAAAGACTTCCATGATGTCCAAGGTAAACCAGAAGAATCCTTAGTTCTAGACCATAAAAATTTGAAACACAACTTCCTAATCTTCTCCATAATAGCCACTGGAATCCAGAAATGCATCCAATAGACCGAGATTGCCTCAAGTACATATTTGACCAAAGTAAGCTTACCTCCATTAGATAACCACCAATAGCTCCAGTTCATTATCCTTTTTTCTACTTTAGCAATCAACCAGTCCCAGTCCTTCAGAAGGTATCTGCAGGGTTTGAGATAAAAACCAAGATACTTTAAGCCATCTTCAATTTTTATAGCATAAAATGAAAAAATATTCTGTAAAGTAATAATCTCATACTCATTCAGACCGGAATAATAGAGGGAAGATTTGTCCTCATTTATCTGCATTCCAGATGCCTTACAGAAAACCATTAAGACCTCATATAATGAAGATAAAGATTGCTCAGAACCATTAGTAACCATGACAATGTCATCCACAAAAATAACATGTGATAAAGAAATATCATTTCCAAAAGAAATACCATGATAAACGCCACAAAATTTGGCATTTATAATTGCCCTACGCAAACCTGCAACTATAATAAGAAAAAGAAAAGGGACTAAAGGACAGCCTTTCCCGAGACCCCTAACAGATTTAAAGAAAGATGATGTTGCACCATTAATAAGAGTGGAAAATGAAACAAACGAAACACTACTCATGACCCACGAAATGAAAGACCCTGCAAACCCCATTTTAGAAAGAAGGACCCACATATATGTCCAACTAACATGATCATAGGCTTTTGACAAGTCTATTTTTAAAACCACCGAATTTAAACGTTTGCTATGAATGGTGTGCATACCTTCTTGTATAACCCCCACAACATCATGAATCTGTCTCCCAGGAAGGAAGCCAAACTATTCACTAGAAATATATCGGCCCAGAACCATTCTAATACGGGTATAAATGATCTTTCCATTAATCTCATAGATGTAATTACACAAAATATTGGCCTAAAGTCTTCAAAGGATTTAGGATTATCAGACTTAGGAATCAAGGCAATAAAAGTAGTATTAAAGACAGTAGGATTTTTTCCACATTTTCGAGAATCTTCAACTACCCGTAATAAGTCCAGACCCATAACGTCAAATAGAGCCCTATAAACCTCAACGGGTATCCCATCCGGACCCGGACTCTTGTCATTCTTACTCCATGAAAGAACAGACTGAATTCTTGCAGGGTAACAGGTTTCATAAGATCTTCATTTTCCACCTCTGAAATAGCTGTGGGAAATATCCAGCACTCTTCAAAATTTCAGGAAGATGGAGATTATTATCTTCCTGGAACAATGACTCAAAATTTTGCACCCCTACCTTGGAAATAGAATCAAATCCTTCAACCATATTTCCATCATCATCTGCAATCTTCCAAATAGAATTAATATTTTTCCTGTAAGTGGCATACTTATGAAAAAAATGAGTATTGTCATCCCCACATAAAATCCATAAGGCTTTACTTTTCTATCTAGTCTCTCGTTCATGATCATATAAGATTTTTCTCTTACGAGTTTCCAGGTCAACCAAAGAAGACTTGTCTTCCTCAGTTGAAAACCCAAAACCTATGTTATTAAAGGACTCGACCAATAATAATTCAATCTCCACTAAGTCCTTAATCTCCTGAACTATTTACTTAACCAACCATGAAATAGACACATCTTTGATAATCTTAAGGTTTGCAACAAAATGTGACACAGGTGATACCTCTAGATTACCAACATAAACCTTCCAAGAAGCTTTTAATAAAGATATGAAATATTCATTCATCGACCAGTTAGCATTAAACTTGAAAGGGCTAGGAGGTCTATCATTCTTATTCAATAATTGTAAAAGGACTAGCTGATGATTTGAGTCCCCACCACATCCAACCCATTGCCGAAAGTGTAGATCACAATCCAGAAAGTCATCCGATATAAGCATCCTGTCCAATCTCTTACAGATATTCTCATCCCCAACTCTATGATTAGACCAAGTAGGGAGAATGACAGATGGAACTATATCCACAAGGCCAAACCCATCCATTTGTCTAATGAAAAAATATGATAAAATATCCACTCTAGTCTTAACACCCCATATTTCAGAGAAGCCTATAGAATAATTCAAATCCCCACCAAGGATCAGTTTAGAACTCTTTAAGCACTCCATTTGAAACAAGTTATTCCAGAACCTCTTTCTATCCACATAGGAACCATACAAATTAACAAAACACAAGGCCATTTTGAGCTCAATAGAGTAAAGCAAAGCACATAAACTAGAGCCCATAGCCCAAGCATTCCACAACTGAAAATGGCGAGATCTCCAACCTAAAATAAGCCCCTCATATTTACCTTTAGCATCCACTGATACAAACTTCCAGTCTTTAAGGATTGATTCCATATCACCCACAAAATAACACCAACACACATTGTTTCTTGCAAGAATAAAACATCTATAAACTGCTCATCAACCAACCTACGCACCGCTAGTTTCTTGGGAATACTAGCCAGCCCCCTGCAGTTAAGAGTCATAACAATCATAAGGGAACACCCAAGGGGGCATACACTACTCTAAGTGCTCCAGAATCAACCAAAACGGTAGAATCCACTTTCAGAAAAAAAAAAAACCAGCAGGTTCCAAACAAGAAGGAAAAATCCCATTTAGGCCTTGACCTCTATCACGCATTCGAAATTTATCCTCATTAACCTTAGTACAGGACTGAAGAAAATAACCCTCACCAGGAACAAGTTTAACTCAAATAGGAGAAACAAACCCTAAATCCCCCAAAGAGTAATCAGACTATGATAACTGGCACGAATATACAACATCCACCCCAGCATCTTTCAAATTCTTAAGAAAAAAAATAGGGCCGTCAAAATCTGTTAACGAGTTTAAACAGAGAGGTTTAAGAGAGTCCAAAATTAAAGACTTAGTTCCAGAATCAGCCCCAAGTTCATTTGGAAAACAAGAAGGAACAATACTCTCCAAACCATCACCCTTAATAGAGATAGGTTTAACCCTAGAAAGCACCCCATTGCTCTTGACATGCCAAAGGGTTTTTGTCTTAGGGTTAGATACAGGTTATGATTTTTACTAAAATACAAAGTACAATTAAAAATCATATGCCTGTAGACATGACATCAATTACATCGAAATGGAACACCCATATATTCCAGTGGCTGATTAAACTCAAATTCCCCCTTTTTGATCAGAATATCAGCAGCTAACCCATGACGTAGGTCAAGAAGAACCAGGACTTTACCCAAACAGTATATACCTTACTCAAGGAAAGATAAATCCGCCTCCAGATAAGTACCCAACGTGTTCCCAACCAACTTAAAGAAATCCAAAAACCAGTATTCAAACGGGAGATTTGGTAACTTTACCCAAATAGGTAGTAAATCGTACCTTTCAAATCCCGGGTCGAAAAGTGGCATCCATCTTTTCAGTAACAGACCGACATTGTCCCATCTCCATACACTAGCAAGGACCAAAGTCACATTAGCTTCAGTAAGGAATTTGAATGCAATCCAGCCGTGCGGAAGTAAGAATATATCGAGACAAGAACTGACATGATCCTTCCATGTAAGTGAAACTCAATTCTTTACACCATCAGAATTGAATTTATAGCCACCAAAACACCCTACCAGGGCCATGGCGTTTGTCAGAACAATGTCGTTTAAACCAACATCTTCTCCAATAATCATCAACATAGGTTTTTCATATTTTCGTATGACTTGCCGCAGCCTCTTTGAGTGCATACCTTCAATAGGATGCACCAATTCCTTTGGAAGATGATGATCAAAAGAAAAATCCCCCACTAGATTAGCAACTGCCTCGACAAGTTGAGAACTCTGATCACCACCTAATAAAGAAAAACCCTCAATAGAACCGTCATAAGAATCTGCCGCAACATGCCATAAACCTTGATCATCATTCATCAAAGATAAACCCTCACGAGGCCCGGAAATATCATCAGCCATGAAAGTTATCAGTGGCTCCCCAATGCCAACAACCAGTTGACCAAAATCTAAAGGAGCCATCACATCTCACCCAGCTTCCATTAAACCACCATCTGAGAAACCTGACTATGAAAAAACCTTACCAGAAAAACCCCCAGAACCATCCTGAACAGCTGCCACAGTAGACCGTAAACCTTGATCAACACCCACCAAAGATAAACCCTCACTAGGACCAGCAAAATCATAAACCAGGCTCAGAGGATCCCCAAGTCCAACAGTTGCATGACCAAAATTTAAAGGAGCCATCATAGCTCGCCCAACCGCCAATACACCACCATCAAAAAATCCCGACTGTACAAAAACCTTACCAGAATAACCCCCATCTCTATTCGAAAAAACATGTCCAGAGATCAATGTTGGATAGGCCATACTAACACCTGCGACAGAGGGAAACACTACAATCTCATTAGACGAAAACTCAAATGCGCGCAAAGGAAAACCAAGGTCATTAGAAACCCTAGATGCTTGCCCCCAAGGAGACTTAAATGCATAGCAGCCCTTCGGTGGCATACATGCCAGTTGTTTGATGTCTTGAAGAGACATAATGCTCAGAGGAAAAATAAAATAAAGCCAAGGTAGAACATGTCACCAACAAGCAGAGTGAGGCTAAAGTGAAAGGACGATGAGCTCGAAAAATATGTTCTGTACTATTCCAAATCCAGGAGAAGTACATTAACACCTCAGTTCGCCAAGTACATTGACCAAATTGTTATCAACTACAAAAATATGACCTCTGACCACAAATATCATTGCGCCACTCTATTAGGCCTAAATATAAAGATAATATTAGTTATAAAGACTTTTCAAGTCATAATCATTATGAATTGATAAAATTTGTAAAAATAATATAGATATAAAGATAGAATTTGTAAAGATACATGATTATATTAGCCATATTATTATAATATAGATATAAAGATAAAATTTGTAAAACTAAACCTTTTACACCAAAATCGTTTTCATCTAATGTGTGATATATAGTATTTGTAAATATGAAGACCTTTCCAACCAAATTTGTTCTGATATAACATGTGGATGTAAAGATGGTCTTCATAAAGATTCTAGATGGTAGATATTTTACTTTATATTGTAATTATTGTTTAGTATGATTGACTACTACACAAAGGAGTCCTAACTTATAAGAAATTTCTCAAACCCATATACATTAAAGATATTGCTTTGCTTTGCAATCTCTATGGAGGTTAGGGTTTCGTTGCATCATCTTTTGTTGAATGAATGGAATTTGGAATGTTGAATTGCTTCTAAGCAGGTAAGTAGTCATGGTCCTTGGCACTTAGGTTATTGGTTTTTCGTTTTACTGAAGTACTATACTTTTTTACCCGTTATCTTGCATTCATGTTTGTGAACTTACTTGACCATCTTCCTTAGTGGTTATTTTAGTCTTTATCCTTCCTCCTTCTTTTTTTCGCTAGTCCATATGAATTTTATCTTGCACCTGGTGTTTTCCTCGACTTTATACCCCCCTTGGCATGTGACCTCCTCGAGGTTCACAATGCCGAAGAAGAAACACCGTAAAGGTGTTCCCTCTGCCTCTATTGCACAAAATTTCTCAGTCTATAAGAAGTTGGACTTAGGAGCATCCACACCTACTCGCCTCAGTGTGGAGGTTTCACATCCCACCATTTCTTCACCCCGACAGGTTACCGAATGTTGTGGAGGTCCTTCCGCTCCTTTGAAAAATTATGGAGATATCATATGTGATGCTTTTTCTGGTAAGCCTCCAGGGTTTTTTTCATCTGCTAGGATTTTTATGAATGGAAGGACCTCTTTGGATTATCTTGGTCACACTGCTTCGAGGAAGGAAATCCCTTCCTCCCCTCTTCTGGGCCGAAATATTGGACGTTATTTTTCTAATCCGCCTCATCATCCTTCAGGATTTCGTGCTGAGATTACTGACTCTCTCAAATATTAGTGTATTAAGCGGAAGGATAGTGCTCTTAATTTGACTCTAGGGGATGACATAGAGATGTTTCAGGTCTATTCTAAGACCAAATATGCAAGTTTGGTTGGTCACTTTAGTGTCTGTAATTTCTCCTTATCGTTGTTTTGAAGATGGACTCGGGAGACTTGGCATGACTACCTAGGTTATGAGTCACCTAGTATCGCACTTTCCAAAGGTTGGTGGGGTATTTTTTTAAATTACCCTTAGGATGTCGTTAAACTTATTAATGGTGTTTGGAGCAAGGGTTTTACTACTCTAAGTTTGTGGCGATGGAACACTACCATGGATGCACGTAGACAAAATAAATTATTCAATGGATTTAGGTTAAATTGCATTCCCTCCCTCCTGAATTGTGGACATAAGAAATTTTAAATCTATTGGTAATTCCCTTGGGGTATATTTAGCTACACATTAGAGGATATTTCAACTCAAAATGGGCCTCCTAAAAAAAAAATTAGTTAAAATAATAAAATAATATTTATTACTTTTGGAGGAAGAAAAGAAAAAAACTACTTTTTTGTTTGTATTTTCGACATATCTCCCCGTGTTTTCACTCAAATTTTGATCAGGGGAGCTCGTTGGATGCGGAATTAACTTCCACATCCAACGAGTACCCACTCAACATACTTTTGATGAACCCTGCTACCCAAAAAACAATAAATACTTGAAAAAACATCATCACGTTTTTTCAGGTATTTCTTGTTTTTGGGGTAGCAGGGTCCATCAAAAGTAAGCTGAGTGGGTACTCGTTGGATGCAGAATTTAATTATGCATCCAATGAGCTCCCTCGATTGAAATTTGAGTGAAAACACGGGGAGATATGTCGAAAATACAAACCAAAAAAGTAGTCTTTTTTTATGATACCTATCCCCAAATTTCTATAAAAAAGAGTTTAAGACCTATACGGTATTTCAAATTTAAAGCAATTTCATTGGCTAACACATGATGGCATGGGATTTGAATTAGAGTTAAATGGCCCATTTTGAGTTGAAATTTCCTCTAATGTATATATCTTTTCTTCATACTAGGGTTATGTCGTTGAAGAAAATCCTTATTGGCATTTACCTGAGGGATGGCCTCTTGGACTCTATGGTGATTACCAAAGGAAATTATTCTCATGTAATCATTGTAACAAATACGACCATTTACTAAAGGATTTCTCTCTTTGTTCACAAAACAGACGAGAGGAGTTAAGAATGTTTTTGACCAACTGGCCCATTTATCATCTAGTTTTCCTAATAATGATCGCAGCAAAATCCATGAGGATCTTCCTTTGGGTATTGAGTGAAGATGGTTGGATGACCCAAATTCTAAAGTGGGTCCATGTATTATGCCAGATGACAAAGCTTAGGGGATGGACTACTGGGTTCAATCTTATCATGCTATGGTGTCTTGGATTCTTATGATTTATCAGCTTCTTGCAGCTATTTACTTTCTCCTTAGCCAACCTCTACAGGTATGGTTACCCTTAATCCTCTTCTTTCTACACATGTGGAGCTCAAACAACAGGTTTCATTTGATACCCCTGATCCTAGTGATAAAGGTCACCTAAAATCACACTCCTTACCCTTATTTTTTGATGATGCTGGTAGAGTCGAGGAGGCCTCTCTTCTTTTGGACAACCCCATCCTTGATCTCCATAAGGCACTCTCTCTTACAACCTCCCCTTCTTTTAAGGCTATGTCCTTTCTTATTCATTTTTCTACACAGTCTCGGGACCTATCTCTTGAAGAGGTTCCTCTTAGGAAAATAACATTTAAAGAACCCATGTTGCTCCAATTTATGCCTCCATTATGTGACTATCCAACCACCCTTGACTTGAGGCCGATACTTGAGGCGCTCTCATCCAACTTGACCCCCTGGTTGATTTCTTTATCAAAATTATTGATGATGCAAATTTCTTTGATCTCCCCCTGCTATGTTGCAACCTAGTTGGAATAATATGAGAACTACTGATAATCGGATTGCTAAAAGGACTAATAGATTCCTTATCAACGATGGCCCCCTTAATGGAGTTTCTCAAATAAAGCAGCGGGTTGAGGAAGGAGGCATCTCATATCACTTTCCCATTTATATTGAGCTTCAAAGTGAACATTTAAAACCCCCCAACCCCTTTAAATTCAATGCACAGTGCCTTGACAATGANGACGAGAATTGTTGAGGGTCGAGGCTTCAACACGACATTCAAAAATAGAATAAGAACTCACACAGTAACTAACAAGAGGAACAAAGATTGGGCCAAGAACTTAACCACGTTCTATTCATTTTGAATTAGTATATGTACATAAGGAAGTTGGTTGGAGTGGTTGCACCCATTCCAACTGATCGCCTTAATAGACTAATACATTATATTAATTATGATGAAATTCATGAGGACCGAGGGGTTCCTCCAACATCTCCCCAACCTAGAAAAATTTTCTTCGTCCTCGAAGCGAACAAGTAGGAATTAAACAACCAAGATGTGATTCTTTAGTATATATATTCAATTAGGTAACAATTAGTGAATCCTCATCCTTTACTCAACTTGCCGGACTCATATTCAAAGTCTCGGACATAGGTCTTTTGGCTCTCTCTCTGCACTGTATCTCTGCCTTCCAATTCCATAATCACCATCCAAGAAGTGCTTATGTGTTTTTTCACCGGGGGTCATGACTTGAGTCAATTGTTCTTATGTCATCATTTGGTCATTAAGGTCTGTCTGTGTGGTGTAGGATATCTTTTGATTGAATGTCCTATTTTTTCGTTTGCTAATGTCGTGAGGATGTCTGCAATTTTAAATTGTATGCTCAATACATGTGTTGCCGCTCATGGTTGGGACCGACTACTTGACATGAATTGGCCATGACTGATTGCTTTGGACCGAACTGACTCGACTGAATTGAAAATGGTCAGTAAGATACCGACTTCATTTACAACGACGAAGGGGATCACCTACCTTGAAAGGCTCATGTTTAACCCCCTCCAACTCAATGACTTTACAAAATTATTAAAGAAGAGCTGCCTAGGGCTTACATGACTCAACTAACTCAATTACATGCTTACATTGACAAGAATCAACCAAAAGTAAAAATAAACCATAGTATAACCAGTTCGACCATTTACAGCCGACCAAAACAAAAATCCTTCGATCGCATTGTATTGACCAAATACATCAAATTTTTAAGGAGCATCGACCAAAAACAATATGACACATTGAACATATCATCCAAGAGGGATTCAACCACATCCACTGAGAGAGAGTCAACTTATATTTTCTTTTACAAAGTGTACCATCGATATCCAAATTAAGAAGTCAACCTCGACTATATCCAAAGTGTACTATCTTCGTATGTTTACAACAACAAAAATGCTTTCAAATTTTAAAATATCTAACCCAATTTGACTCTATAAAGTAAACAACACCAATTAATAAAATTCCAAAGAAGGGTCTTCAACGGCCGATTACAACAGTCGGTTGTTGGCGAAATGTATTGGATAGATGCATAGACCATATTTACAATACCGACCAAAAAGGATCACTGACTATTATGCCTCGACCACCACGAAACAATGACATTAGCCAAGTAGTATCAAGCAAGATATGGATTGACCAAAAAGCAATATAGTCCACAAAATAATTTGTTAACTTGCCGAAATATAATAATCATATCTAAAAAATAAGTTTAATGAAAGATAGCGAAACATAATTTCATAGTAGGTCGACGTCTCCTCTCAAAATTATTGGTCGGTCTTAACAGGCAGTCGGCGCTAACATTCAATAAGGAATAACATTCAAAATTATTGGTCGGTCTTAACAGGCAGTCGGTGCTAACATTCAATAAGGAATACTACTACATGTAATTCATGGCGAATAATATTCAACATGCAGCATATTAATAAATGCTGTGGCTGCTGCAGTGTGAGCTGTTGGAACTTAAACAGATTGATATCGAACGGTCCAAGGTGTAGCTGCCACAGCATTTTTATTACTCTACTGCATGTAAAATATTTTTTACCGTAATCGATTGTCAGTACCAATACATTCACAATCGACATTACTTCTGGTACACTTAGCACCATGTCCACGATTGGCATCACAAATTTTACTTAGATCCAACCATAATTCCCTCTCATTCAAATGCTCCAAGCATCATTACGAAAAGTATACTGCTCATAAATAGGAGTTGGAACAATGGTGACTTGCGCTCCCTTCTCCCATTTGTGGTCAAAGAATATGAAGCCCACAAGAGCAAGCTCAACCATCATTAACAACTAACACAATACACCATCCATGTTTGGTTTAATGGTTGGATATGGAAATCGGTGGTCAACTATGGTAGTTGGCTCCTCCCTTTACAACTCAGGTTGTGGTATTCAATGGCTCCTCCCTGTTGCTCTTTGCGGCCTTTGATAACGCTTGGTTTCTCCGTGACTTTACCTTCCATGACAGGATGTCAACTACACCAATTGAAAGACGAATGCTCCATTCTGTTTTTAGTCGGCTACACCAAGTAAAACGACTTAAAAAATAAAAGATGAACCTTTGGTTAGTGTTTTTCTCCACAATTTAATCTTCGAAACTTGATTGGCGGGCCACTGAGGAACAAGTATACTGGTTGGCTTTTCAATTGATGGGTACCAAGAAAACAAAATTTATTTTGGGTGATAAACAATCTAGTCGATGGATGACATTCTTAATTTTTTTTTCAATACTCAAGCAACTCGGTGGCATGCACCTCCACTCAAAGTTTCGTCAAACAAATGTTTCCATCGTCTGTTCTCCACTGCTCTGGATGTTGATTTTTCTCGAACTGAGACATTGCTTCTCCAAAATTCTTAGGAATTTAACACACATATCCTGAAGACTCATCCATTATGCACACTAGCAGACTTCAGGATCTTGAACATTCATCCATGAGAACGCAAGAAAACATTAAACGTTTTCTTGCAGGTTTCCATCACATCCTCATGATCTTCTTTAGGTTTAGACCACTCCTCATTTGTTGTTGTTTTCATCCAACCAAAAGAGGACGAAAATGACGCCAGATGTTGAGGGTCAAGGCTTCAACACAACATTCAAAGCCACAATAAGAACTAAGACAGTAAATAACAAGAGGAACATATATTGGGCCAAGTGCTTAACCACATTCTATTCATCTTGAATTAGTATATGCACATAAGGAAATTGGTTGGAGAAGTTGCGATACCTAATAGGCTAATACAGTATATTAATTATAATGACATTCATGAGGACCGAAGGGTCCCTCCAACAAGCATTTTGATGGGTTTTCCAATATGGCTCAAAACATTGAAATTGGGAAACTCGAATAAAAAATAAGAAAAATCCTTAATGAGAAAGAAGCATCCATTTGCTTAAAAAGAAGAGCTATATGGCTCACTGAGAGTCATGATAATACCAAATACTTCCATCAATTCTATAGGGATCGTATTAATACCAACACTCTAAATTGGCATTTAGAGGATGACCAAGGTAACAAAGTCTCAGGTTTTGAAGAGTTGGCTAAGGGAGGGGTTAATCATTTTAAACAATTGTATCATGAATATGAGAGAGTGACTATTAATGCTATGCTCAACATTCTCATCCATTATCCTTCATTTGTTGATGTCGATTATAATTTTTCTCTCAATGAACTTGTTTCTTCTGATGAATTGATGGCAGCCCTTCATTCTATGCATGATGAAAAGATTCTTGCGACAGATGGATTTCCCGTTTAGTTTTTCACAAGTTTCATGGGTCTCTTAAAAGAAGATTTACTAGCGGTGGTGGAAGAATACAGAGTTAAAGGTAGGATCTTGGTGGCTGTCAATGCCACCTTCATAGCTCTCCTACCAAATTTGTACAATCCTAACTCTTATGAACATTTTCATCCTATTTCACTCTGTAACTATATTTATAAAATCTCAGCTAAGATCGTAGCCAATCATGAATAAGAGGTATCCTATCAAATCCCGTGTCTTTTGAGCAATCTGCTTTTCTAGAAAAAAGACATATCCTTGATGCAATCAGAACTACTCAAGAAGTTATTCACTCTACTAGGATAAAAAAGCTCTTAGCAACTATTATTAAATTTGATTGATCTAAATCATATGATGGCGTTGACTTGATATTCCTTCACCTTATGTTGACCAAAATGAGATTCGTTCTTTTAATGATCGATTGGATGATGTCCTATGTTTAGTCTATCTCATTTATGGTTCTTATCAATGGTTACATGTCTCCATTTTTTAGACCTGAGAGGGGTTTGCGTCAAGGATGTCCTCTTGTGCCCTTATTATTCACTTTTGTGGAGGAGGGCCTTAGCAAAGCGATACTTCATGCAAAATATCAAGGTAGGATCAAATGTATTGTTGTTGTTGGAACTCTGGCTATCACCCATATTCTTTTCGTTGATGATATCCTACTTTTCTTTGATGGATCTAAAAGGAATATTACATCTATCAAAGTTATTCTCTCTTTATTCTCTGAAGCTACAGGTTTGGTATGCAATGCAACAAAATCATCCATATCTTTCATGAATTTGGATCAAGTCTTTATGGATTGTATTTTTTCATAGTTCAACTTCACTTTGATTTGAATCAATCATGGTATAAAATATTTGGGTTTCATCATTAAGCCTAATGACTATACCAAAAAATATTGGTTGTGGATTGTTAGCAAGATTGAAGGAAAGCTTAACCTCTATTGTAACAAATGGCTTTCTTGTAGTGGCCGACTGATAATGATGAAGTCAATTCTTGAGGAAATTCCTATGTATTGGGCATCCATTTCCTACATCCCACAAGGATCTATGGATAGCATTAGTATAATTTGTTTCAACTTTTTCTGGATGGGGTCTGAATACCAACAATCCTTTCCTCGGATTGCTTGGAAAAGATTGACCATCCCCAAAGAGCTGTGAGTTGGGGCCTTAAGTATTACCCTTTCTTTGCTATCGCTTTGTATGCAAAGGGAATCTGGCATTTAATTGCAGGTTATGGTATATGGGTTAATTTCATCAAAGAAAACTACATCTTCCCTCTCACAATGGAGCAATGGATTTGATCTCGTGAAAAACCTTCAAGGAATGTGTCTATCATTTGGAAAGCCATGCTTAAATCCTATGACCTTATTGGATATTGGTTGGTTTGGGAGATTGGTAATGGTAAGAAAATAAGGATTGGACAAGACCCTTGGAAGGGGTGCTCGACTGCATATCATCTACTAGCATATATGATTGACTACTTGTGTTTTGGTGGTATCATATTCCTCCAACAGATTCATGGTTTTGACAACTACACGCCTATTAGTCAAAAGTGGAGGATAGGTGGTGATTTAGGTTTTATCTGTGATCATTGTCTCCTGTGTGATCAGTTTATCAATTATTTATGCAGAGCTCATGTTTTTTTAAGTGAGAAAGAGGATACTTTGATTTGGTCCAAGAATGTATCAGGAGGGGCACACTGTATCAGGAGGGGCACACTTGTGAAGTTTGGTATATATTACCATGAGAGATGAAGAATATTTGTCTGATCCTTCATGGTGGAATTTTTCAATATGAAATTTACACTGTCCTATTAAAACCAAGATTTTCTTTGTCTTTCTCTTAATGGGAAAGTGCCTTTTTGGGACCATCTCATTTCCTTTCTTGGAATCAGGCCCACCAGATGCTCACTTTGTTGTTCAATGACAAAGTTCATCTCACATTTGTTCATTTTTTGTACATATATTATTTCCATGTGGCATCATGCTGCATAGATCATGGGATTTCCTTTCAGATGGCGTAGTGTTGATCCTATTGATGCTTGGAGGGAGTGGTATCATGATTTATATTTACAATCTTATAAATCTTTTCATGTGCTGGTGATCTAAGGTGTTTGGCTCATGTGAAATAAGGTTTTTTTCAGAATGCACTTGTTTTGGCCTTTTTTAATGCTTCGAAATGTGTGGCCATACTCCATTCCTTCACACGGGTGGAGGCCGATTTTCTCAAAGTATCATCAAGGATATTATCATTAATAAAACATACAGCTCGTGTTTTTTTTATGGGGCGTCATAGGGAAGGCATGTGATGGGCAGCACCAGAGGTATCCTTTACTTTAAGAAATATATTATGTAAAGTATATGTGTGTACACACACAATTTTTTTCTTCTTATAAACATAATTCTTGACTAAGAAGTGATTTCCCTAAATCTAAGTTATATTAGCATTACCATGTATAACCCTTTTGGTAATGACACTATATCATGTCTATAATACATACATACATAGTTTGAAAAATGTCATTTTATTTCATAAAACCAAAATTACATATATCCTCGCTGTCGCAAACCTCGCAAATGTGTGTTTATGATCCGTCTTCCTTGTTGACTATGGTAGACACTATACACCCAAATTGTAGTGATATTTGTTGGATAATTTTAAGTTCTTCCTTATAGTGGACTAATAAATACTTAACCTCTTCGATAGGGTTGATAAACTCGATATAGATTGGAGGGACTATCCATAATCCACCTAAAATTGGGGCTTTTGTTTGATCACTTCGAATTGGGTGATAAACTCGATATACATTGGAGGGACTATCCATAATCCACCTAAAATTGAGGCTTTTGTCTGATCACTTCGAATTGAGCATCTGGGGAGGACACGACTCGATTCTAAAAATAGTTGATAAATTTAGGGTTGATAAAAAAGTTGCTTCCTGAAAGCATTAGGTATTACATTATGGGGTTTTTCTTTCAGGTAGGCCCAATTGCACTTGACCAATAGAGTCGCCATCGAGTGGAATCAATCCTCCATTCAAAGGTTTTTCCAATTCCAATGCCTTATTTTATCAACGACCTAACGACCGAATTTTTCACTGACCCGACATAGTTGTCCCTTATCCAAGTTCAATAAATTATATGCTCCAGGGACTAGGAGAGTAGAGACCGCTTTATATATGTATGGACTTGCATTAGCTAAAATAATAATAATGTTGTATTCGCGCCTGTGTCTCCATATTTGTATGATATCTTGCTCCATGACACGAAGGAACGAAGATGCCCCAACGGTTTCCAATGTGAATTGTGTGAGGGCCATAGAGATGTGAATTATAGGTTTCCACATAATAATCGAGTGTGTATTATAGTCATCTCTTGTGGGCTCCATGAGGTTGAATAAATAGTTGTTTCTCCTAAAACATTTAGGTGGTGGAAATGCTTTTCTTTCTATTTCTGATTTACAATTAGTTTGTGTGCATCCCAAAGGCATAAACCATAATAGAACAAAAAAAATAAAATTAAAAGTTTAAAATACTTGACATTTGTTGGAGAATTTGAAGTGTTTCCGTAAAATAGCTAGGATAAGATGTCAATATTGGAGAGACTTGGAAATGATTTTTTATTTCCAATTTCTAGGATTTATATAATTAAGGGTATATAAGGTTTACTTTTATGAGGATAACCCCTACATTAGGGATTCCACATGGATAAGAACTTGCAATGTATGCATTAGATGTAAACCATTTCAATTTGTATTGACTTTGGTTCTTGCTTTGTGCTCCCTCCCTTACTATAGTCTACCTACTCACGTACTCTTGCTTATGTCATGGATAGATAGATTTGTTCATGAATAGTTCATGAATAGATAGAGCAAACCATTATAGGCACTACGAGCATTCCAACTCAATTTCATTACATTATAGGAACTACGTGCACTGAAAGCAATATGTATGGAGAGGAGAGTTTGTTATTACATAAGTAAGATGATTTTCTTTGCTGGTGCATTTCACCTAGAGGAGTATATCTCCCTCTTACTATTGTGACTAGTCTCAATGAATATTCCTTTGGGTCCCACTTATTGCTTTGAAATGATTTTATTTTCATTTCCAATTTCCAATAAGTTTGTGTACATTCGAAGTCGACCATAAACTATAAATTATGATAGACAAAAAAAAAGAATTAAAAACCAAATTACCTTTGAATATGAAAATAATCAAAGAGATGAATTGCTAAAACAAAAACATTTTTTTTACCATAATTGACTTGATTTACATTGTTCAAAACATGTCTCTCTTCAATTATTGCAGTGTTCTTTAATGAAATCCAAGTTGAATTTTATTATAAAAAGATTAGATAGCAATACAAGATTAAGT
This sequence comes from Pseudotsuga menziesii, assembly GCA_001517045.1. Lineage (NCBI taxonomy): Eukaryota > Viridiplantae > Streptophyta > Pinopsida > Pinales > Pinaceae > Pseudotsuga > Pseudotsuga menziesii. The sequence goes on from LPNX010099290.1 coordinate 47,964, forward strand.
TGTAGTAGATTAATCTTAAAGTTTTAATTTTTATTACAATTATGCCTTTTAGGTTATACCAAAGTAAATGAGAAAGAGATATGATAATTTAGGTTACTTATATCATGTGAAACCCTTTGAGCTTATGTGGACTCGGGGCCAAAATGGCTATGCTCAAGACCTACACAACCACCAACTAAAGCTGCAACACAATTTTGACACTATTGAAAATTGAAACTTGAATTAAAAATATTTGTGGTTTTTATAAAGCTTTTGTTCAAAACTTCACCCAACCATAAGGTTTATGACTTATATGAGGATGGATTGATTGATCTACCATATTGGCCACATTTTTTTGGAAGCTCTGTCAACCATTTATTCCATAGGTATTTGTGTCAGGAGTGTAGATCATATATATTCTTGTCAAATATCTATATCCGTACTTAATATCTCTCACTCTTTATTGTTTTTGTTTAAATATTTAGTGTCCATAACTAATTATGCGGATGAATGAGTTCTGATTTCAAAGTGGTGTGAAATTGTTATTGAATCCAACTCAAAATATCTTCCAAAATATTTTCCAAGAGAGGGGTATTAGTTTCATTTCAGAGTGGTGTGAAATAGTTATAGAATCCGGCACAAAATATATTCCAAGAGAGGGATATTAGTTTCAGCACGTATTCAACCAGCACGGTGAAACCCTAGAGAAGTGCTCTGCACTAATCCTCTGTAAAGGTAAATCTTAGTTCGGATATATTATCATTTCAAGTTATCAACATTTGATTCCTATGATTTGCAAATAAAGATGGTTGTGGCCCTTAAACCCCTTTGAGAGCACCGCATCTCCTAGAATGAAGCCATCGGGATGGGTGATGTAGCTAGGATTAATGCACCTCTCTTTATGGAAACCACAGTTAGGGATGTCAAATGAACCAAAATTCCATATTTATTGCTTTCCCATGATCTTGTAATGCAATTTTTCAAGCTAGAGAAAACAAACAAGGGTTTTAGTTTGAAAGCTAATTTTTTTTTGTTTCATTTTTTTTTATGTTCAATCCACCAACATTAGTTTCAATATCTTGATAAGACAATATTCAAATCTAGAGGTTTGGAACCCTAACCATTGCAAAACTAAATTTAAAAATAATTTCTAAATCAAAGTTCACCATCTATATGTCTTAGTTCACGTAGATATTCAACCTAAGATTAGATGCAGGGCTAGCCACTCGTAGTAAGTCATGAGAAACATGTGTGGAAGGATCTATATTTTGGATCACTAGATTTTGAAACACAATGTGTTGAAAAAATAAACTCTGCATTGATTCTATAATGTTCTCCATGTATTAATGGTTTTTATAAAAACAATTCGTACTCTCATATTGTGATGTTTAATATTGATTACTTTATGTCCAATAAAATTGTACACAGGCTATAATGTTTTCACGAGAAACATGTCTCAAAGGATTAATATTTTGGATCATTGGGTTTTGGAACTCAAAGTTTAGGGTAAAAAATTTGTGCACTGAGCCTACAATTTTTGCCATAATTGCTTTGGAAAATGAAATTTTACACATAGTAGCTTTATGTCCAATGAAACTGTAGACATGCTATAATGTTTTTAGTGGTTTCCTTTTGTGAAGGTGTTGAGGCCTGTAAATTCGCAGGCAACAACAGCAAGGGATTCTCCCCAGTCAACGTTCCCAACTAGCCCGTGACTGTTTGGTATGGAAAATCCGTCCGGTTTGCGGTCCGGCTACCATAAGTCAAGTAACAAAAACAAAGGGTTTTACCGGTTGTGGCTCGGTCCACCGTATATATTTTTGTATTTTTTGACTTTAAGTATGATATGCAAGTGCCTATCTAAGATGCAGATTGATAAAGAATATGAGGAGTTGTCACAATGTGATGCGCAGGTTTTTACCTCTCGTCTTAGACTCTCTCACATCTAAATCACACACAACTGGAAAAACAAGATTAACTAAGCTATCCCTAGGGAGCAAGATTATCAATTAATGAGTAATGTATTACTACTCATATGTTAAGATAAATCACAAATAGTTGTTCTTAGAATCAAAACACATAAACATGAATAAAGATATGCACAACAAGATAGCTCATCGTCTGTTAAAACATTCATTACTCATAGTGGAAATTATCACAGAATAAACCAGAGAACATTCATACAAGAACATAGGTTCAGAGAGTTAGAACGATCTCACAGTTAATGAAACACAGCTGAAAACGGAATAGTTCCCCTTCAACATTTTTCATTTCATCACATTTGAACATTCCACCCAGCACTTTCTCCAACAGGCAAAATTGTAATTTTATTATTGCAAAACGAAATAGTTCCTCTTACAACAAGTAGCTCACAAGTATCACTGGGAAAAATCCCTCACCTCCCTCTCTCTTTTCTACATTTATACAATAACCAACTCAAAACCTTTCAGTTGCCCCACAACCGTTTCAATCTCCAGTTTTGTCATTTTGCGAATGCTCATAATTCAACGTTATGTTTTAAATAAAGACTTTTATAAAAACGGGCATAGCTAGGTAACTGATGAACCGCCTAATCTTGGGCCCTTGCTCTTTAATGATTACACTCTACCATCCATCGGTCCCTCTTTAGACCCTTATTATTTTATTTTCCTCGAGCAGCAACTCTGCTGCCTTATGCTTTACCATGCTTTGTCCTTCAGCTGCATATTCTTAACCGCAATAATATTCAAAGAGATCCGAGAAAATATCCTATGTATGTCTGCGATTAAACGAAAACTCATCATTTATCCCGACTATCTTTAATAACATCAACCATAATACCAATAAATGAGTACTGAAAGAAAAGAAAATCGGAGCTGGGATTTCTCGTGAGAATTTCAACCTGATAAAACGAAGCACACCAGTCATTTACGAAATCAGTTACAAGTTCATAACAATCGGCGGGAAAATGATTAAGAAACGGGCACATGAGAACCCCCATCGGCAAATTGGAACACTTGACATCGATTGATTAGTGGGCTACACAGCCACAATGGTGGGTAACCTACAATCTAGGGGTTCTGGCACACAAACCAAAATTGGCGCGATAAAACGTCGGGGGTCAGATCTTCTGCAGGAATCGGATAGTTAGTGAGCTACACAGCCACAACAGTGGAAGTTAAAAGGTCAAGAAAATCCACAAACTAGTCAACATCGGAGAAACAAAGAACAGGACATCGACGAAAGGACAAACAGTCCGATGGGAAGTTAGTCTACTCTGGGGCCGCAATGGCGGAACTCAAACAGTCTACGACCTCCGATTAAACTCATAACACTTTCCGAAAAAATTGCAAAGCGAGGTCTTTTTTCAACAATAAAACGCAGGTTCAACGAAAGGCTTTAATCATCGGCGCAATGTCTAACTGACCTCCGAAAAATGGAAACTAAAAATCCTATTTTAAACCTCGGCGAAACCTCGACAACAATAAAACATCATAAAACTTGCTAAACCTTACAGTCCAAAACATTCACAGACCCAAACGAAATCCTGAATAACAAGAAAAACTGGCCTAAAACAATCCAAACATGTAGCAGAGTGGGACAAACAAAATCAACAAGGAGGGTCCAAAATTTTCAGAAATTTGGGAAAAGTTGCAGTTGCAACAGAAGGATATCAAGGAAAGAGTAATATGTAGGAATCCATTCTGTAACTATCCACTGTTTAATTTATAAGGTTTCACATTGATAACTTTATGTCTAGTAGAAATGTAGACAGTCTATCATGTTTCTAGTTGTTTCTTTGTCAATGATAGTGAGGAATTTGAATGATGCATTTTCTAATTGTACAGTTGGCTTATAGGATTATTCTATGGGCTATGATATAATACATGGTCTATGGAATATTCACATGAAGGTTGTGGCTCCAAATATCCTCAAATTAGAGGACACAACTTTTTTTATAAAGAGATAAACCAATGCATCTTAGACTAGACAATCTCTAGCAAAAACCTATCGAAGGCCCTTATCTTTAAGGATGATTAGAATGAAGAGTCATTCAACGATGTTATAATATTTGAAAGAAAATGGCATCAAAGTAGAGACATTTGACTCATTTCAATCCTTCCTACGTCGCTGTAATATTATTTACAAAGAAATTTTACATTAGGAAAAAGTGAAAACTAAATAATGGTACATTGATAACTTATAACCGAGATAGTAGGTGTTTATATCTTAGAATTTTTGGGTGGAATACCATTTATGGATTTTTAGATTACAAGAGAATGGGACAAGTGTACTATTCAGATTGATCATACGGTCATCTTTCAAAATTAGTAATTTAAATAACTATAAAAAATAGAAAATAGGTTATTTTATAACTGCATTTAATGGCTAGAATAAGTAATGGAAAAATTATTTGTGACACTTAACTTGTGGCCTATATGTGTTCAAGCCACAAAAATATAAGTGGTCGTGCTAGTTTATATAATTATCATAATTTGAGATATCTTTATGTGCATTTCCAAGCCCTAACACTAATAGAACGCCCTGCGTAAACATTATTCACTCTACATTGTGTAAATATAGATACATATTAAACTGGGATTGGTCAAAGTTTAGAGAGAGATCCAACTTCTTCAGATGTAATTTTTTGTCTTTTAAAACAAAGAATAAAAATTCTCTCCTAGTAAAAATTTGATAAGGAAAAAAATTCACACCTCCAAAAATTCAATCCCTAATGCTTAGATGCTTTATAGGTCTATCATAGTGGGATGCTGAGATTCTTGGTGTCTATCATGCTAGTACCCATGCTTAAATTACTCCGTTCAACATTAAAAATAAAAATAGGGCTTGAAGAATGTATGGACCATAGGTGAAAGGTGATGTGAGGTTGTAACAACATTGAAGTAAGCAGTAATAGCTTGGATATGTAAAGGATATTGTTCTCCATGAACAAGAATTTCAAGCATGTAAGCAAACTTCTTGGAACAATCCTGGGTAATTTAATAATTTAAACTTCTAACTTGGCTCCAATTTCAAGAAAATATCCCAGCTAAACGTTTTCTGGGGTTTTCTAAGGATTCACGATATTAATTGAATTGTAATTTTCTTAATATCCTTATTTTGATGGGGATAGTTTTTTCATCTTATTCATGTGATATTTCCTGTATAATAGAATTTATTAGACTTTTGTTTATATATGGAGATCAATATTGGATGGATATTTCCTTTGGACCTGTCTTCAACATTATCCTTACCTTCAGGAATGGATATAGGAGATGAAAGGAGTGATCATCTCTTGTATAACGTTCTTACTACCAAGGATGGAATGGAAACAGATGTGAAATTTACACAATCCTCTGTCTTCCAACTTTAACATCGATGTGATGAGCATTGCAACACAATGGCATTGTAGAGAGGCTTATAGATCAAGGAATTTGAACACAAAGTGAAGAAGTATGAGGGCACGTACACTACCCATAACACCTATATGAATACCTAGAGATTGTGTAACGTCAGTGTAGAAATATCTATATTGAGGGAATTTGTAAAGCAACATTAGGTGTTGGATACCAACATAGACAAGACAAAGTTTGCCACCATGCAAGATCAATTTCCAAATTTCATGAAACTCTTTTACAGTCTTACATCAAAAATACATGGTCTCCAATTTCATAACTTCTTTCTATCCTATGAGCATATGCATAACTCTTTTGTCTATCTTGATATTCTTTAATGTTTCTTTTATTATTTTAATTTTTCCTTCCATTTCTTGACATATCTCTATCCAAATAAAAACCCTATTGTCCCTTACATGATTCCAATTGTGAGGCTTCCTAATGGTTTCCCATATAGACATTCAAAGGTGCCAAAGTTGATTAAACTTTGATAACTATTATTATAAATGAATTCCACCGATGGTAAAAATATTATTTCCATTGATTTTTTTGGTCCATAACATACATACATACATACATACATACATACATAACATATCCTCTAGTATTTATTTGACTATTTATGTATGACCATTTGTTTCTAGGTGATAAGATGTACTTAAATAAATTTGATTTTCCCTTGTTTAAAACTAGTCCAAAATCTCCTTGTATATCTAGATACTTTATCGAAAATAATATTTTTCGGTACAACATGTAATCTTATTGTTTCATTTATAAAATCTCTCATTATATCCTATGCTTGATAGGTATTATTTACCAATATGAAATGGACACTATTCTTTAAAGTATCTACTACTACAAGTATATAATCATGTCTTCATGGCATTGGTAAACCCCCTTTAAAATCCATTGAAATCACCTCCCATTTTTATTCAGGAATTTCATGTGGTTATAACAATCTTTTTGGATGTATATCATTCATCTCTTACTAACTTGCACTCCAAGAACCTAACTACATAATCAATTACATCCTTCTTCATTCCATTCCAAAAAAATAATAGCTTCATATCTACATACATTTTCTTCGCTCTTGGATGAGCCATATAAAATGCTTTATGAACCTCATTCAATATTAATTTCTGAATTTTATCATTTTAGGGTACAAGTATTTTTCAATCATATCTTAGTAACTCATCATTACCGAATGTATACCTTTTCTACTTTGGAACTTACGTCACTTCATTTTCATATTCTCCCTTAACTTCTTGATACCAACCATATTCCTTTTGTAATTCCAATATCCTTTCTTTAAAATTTGTTTTTAATGACAAAAGTAAGGAGATACAATTAGGTCTATGACTTAGAGCATCAACTAATTTATTCATTGTCCCCTTAATATAAGTGATTTTAAAACCATACTCTAACAATTATGACCATTTTATTTTCTTGCATTCAAGGTTCTCTAAGTAAAAATATATTGTAATCCATGATAATCAATCTTTATGTTAGGATAAATAATCCTCCCTTTGGCTAAATCATCCTAATTTACCACTTATCCTAAATTCTTGACTCAAATATATGACTGCATCATCAACTGGATCATCCTCATTCAATCAGGGAGCCTAACTGGGTCTTCTCCTTTAATTGAGGAGTAAATCTGGGTTGATCTGCATGACATATGCGCCCCAATCAGTTAAATGATGGTTGTTTCACCTACTTTCAGTTAAACTGGAGCTGCAAAGGCACCTTCCTCATCAATTATCATATTTTTGGTTAATTTTAGTTAGACGTAGTGATTAAAGGCACCCCCACCTACTTTTGGTGACTCGGTTCAATGCAGTTCAATTCAAATCACCTAATTGAAGTTAGATATGCACCCTCACCTACTGATTGACCTGCAATTGAGTTCTATTCAGTTAGACTCAGTCTAAACTTCCTTCGATTTAGTTAGAGTCAATTAAGGTTGTGTTAAGTGGTTAATCGATGTGTCGAATGGTGTCAAATTAACAACTAAGCCACTCTCGTGCACTCAATTCGAATTATCTCTCATGGATTCAAATTTTTTGTCTATCAATTGCATTGTAACTATTATCCAGATTACTTTGGATTAATGATAAGCAAATATACAACTGCAACTCCTTATTGCACTATTTCATGTCATTTCTGAGTAAAATTGATATGTGAAATCTATTGTAAGTTTATGTCTTGTTTCTTAGATTTTTGTGACTGCAATTTTATATGGTATCAGAGCCATGATAGGACAAGGAAATTCTTCTACAGGTTTCTTATTGGATCTATGAAGAAATTTGAGTAAAATTGCTCAAAAACATTCCATCACTGCACCAGAAGAGGAGAGTTTACCACATAATTCCTAGACAAACTATCATTGTTGATCAAGCTTGCTTGATTGACTAAGCCGGGTGTGATGCAAAATCCAAAAGTGCAGGTTGTTCAACCTTACTTTGGTTTTTTTGTGTAATTGTAGGTACAACTTCATATGGATTCAAGATTATCAGTTCCTCTTCTTACTCCATCCACAAGATATTCAAAATGGAAATCGAAGATGATTTCATCTCTAAAGGGACAAGGTATTTATAATGTGTCTATTGGAATTGGTAAAGAGTCTTATGAAAATGAGAATGACTGGCTAAATGATGGTGATAGAGCTTTTGGAACAATATGTTTGACCATTTCTCCAAGCTTGCACTACCTTATTGATTCTGCTAAATACCCAAAGGATCTTGGGACAAAATTGGATAGAACCTTTGGCAAGCACAATGAGGATCATAATAGAAATTTGGAGAGAACAACCAGCACCACAAGATTTCTTTATTCAAAATTCTCGGCCTCTACCCTCTCTTATGAAGTTGTTCAAGATGAAGAAGAAGCATAATCTTCCACACAATCAATTCGAATTGAAGAAAGTCTCCTTGCAGTGACTCCTTCTCCTGCTGCTCCAGAAGTTTATGAGATATCTGATATCGCATCTTCTCATATGGCTGATCTAGAAGAAGAAATTTGAATCTCTGATATTGAAGAAAATCTCTCCTTCCATTCTATGCAAATATTCTCTAGTGATTCTCTTTTAAATTCTGTGCAAAATTTGCGAGTCATTGCTTCAGAAAGTGAAGAGGAATTCGATTTATCTCCCTCTAATGTTGTTGTTGGCGTGCAAATAAGTAATACTTTGGATATTTTGGAAGTAATATCAGATTGTAGGAGTGATCCATTCACTCTTATTGATCTAGATCTTCCAACAAATTCCTACATGATTGCATGCACCAATACTCAAAATTTTGAAGAAGGAGAAAATTGTGCATGTACCATCTTGGCGAAGAACACTCTCGGATCTGATATGAACTTATTTGGATTTGAAATGATCTTATTTGGTTCAGGTTTTAAGTTTCAAGAGATTTCAGTAATGCTTGTAGCTGCTCTCATGAATTTTGGTGTGAAAAATCAAGTACCACAAGTCTCCTTCAAAATTGATGCTGGGGATTTGATATCATTCCACACTCTTGGATATGATATGAAATTATTTGGATCTTATATGATCTTATTTGGATCTTATCTGATATTATTTGATTCAAATTTTAAGTTTCAAGAGCTTCCAGTCAGGCTTGTATCTATTGTCATCAATTTTGGTGTGAAAAATCAAGTACCGCAAGTCTCTTTCAAACTTGTTGGCGCTGAGGATTTGATGTTAGTTTCCTATTATAAGGTTGTTGATATTGTATTTTGTGAATCATTGGTTATTTCTAAAGCTATATCAGATTATGGAGCTCAATAATTTGCTCTCCACAGTCCCAGGGCTTCTCTACCTTTGTATTTGATCACATGCTCATCTCCTCACATAACTAGTAAAGATGGAGACATTCTGCATTCGCATGGACACTTGCTCCTAAAACTTGGAGCTAATTTTAACTCACATGGTTTGATGTTCAACGCTGCAATATATCAGTTGCTTGGGTGTTCCTCACATGGTTTGAATTTGTTACACATAAATCTCATCATCATCATGTGATGAGGTCCCAAACATCAGTTATTGCCCTAGATCCCAAGTTGTGAAGTGAAAATACTGGCCCTGACTTCAGTATTGCATATAAAAAGTCCATCACTGCTTCTTCCCTTAAGGCAAGAAGTGTTACCTTCTTTAGTAATTTTCACTGAATCTTGACAGTAGGGGGTGCCATTGCTATTTTCCCTTGTTCAATGTGTGTTTCTACCCTATCACCGCTCTGTCATAGTGGAGGAGAAGTAGTATCCGAGGTAAAAAGTGAAAAGAAAGAAGATTCCACGAAGATTTTTGAAGGAAGACTTCGTGGAACCCTCATTCCTACTCCTAAGGACCACTTGGACTCAAGATCCATCCTTTTGGGATCTCCCTTCCACCTAACCCACCATTTACTCAACCATCCCTATCCTCCCAAGGCCTGTAAAACCAGGCTCATACCCCATGGTTGAGAGAGAGAGAAAAGTTATGTTGTTGCATTAAGGTTCTGGCCAAATCAGTAGGGTGAGCATAGAAGGAGCAAGTTGGAGCTTTTGGGGACAATGCATAGGCATGTGAAGGAGCATCTCAACACTAAGGAGAAGGTTGTAAGTTTCCTTCTTCATCTTTAATGCAAAGTTGGTTCCTTTCCCGTTAAGTATGTTATGTTATAATCATGTATTTTATTGTTGGATCCCTTAGTCACTAACATAGAATTGTGGATTATATTCTAGTGATTTTTTATCTTGTTTTCTTGTTTCATGTGATTATGAAGGTACGTCCGTGAAGAGCCATCACCATAGGAAACAACTAGACCACTCTATCAAAGGAACTCATTCCAGATCTCCACAACTTATAGGAGAAGTCTTCCATCTCTGTTGTAACTCATTTGTTCTAGATATGAACCATCCAGACTAGAGGAACAACTCTTGTCCGCAAGAGGTACATTTTTCCTGGAAACAAATCTGGTGACTCGACTAAGGAAGAGCTTTCAACACATATGATCTTCCTTGGTATTCAAACTCTTGTCTGAAATCCAAGCTCCAATATTTCATTGATCAGATCTACTAGCTTATCTAGTGAGATATTGGTTCAGTATAACTTGATCTGCCTAGATCTTAGTCATTCTTGCTTTCTGTACTTCATATTCGTGATAAAATTGAAAAGGAAGACTTTATTTTTGGTTTTTTCTTTCATTCTTTGTTAAGTTTATGAAAGACTTCTTTTTGATTTTAAAAAGAATTTTTTTTGTTGAGATTTTATTATAATTTTGCTTAAAGATGAATTATTGGATCTATGACTAGCCTCATAAGATTTCAAATCTCCATTTTCTTCTTTCTTTTCACACTCTTGTCTTGTCAAAAGAAAAAAAATATCATAGTTTTAAGTTGGATCTTTCCATTTTTTGAAGAAAATTTGAAAAAGTACTTAGTGTGCCTTTGATAATTTTTTTCTTTCTTTATAGGAAATGAAGATCTCGCCTCATTTGCTCGCTTTCAAAGATCATATTAGAAGTGTGTTGCTTGTTTGTATTCTCGGAAATATTTCTTTAGTTAGACTATTTGGGAAAGTTTTAGTTTTGAGAAGAAATTGAAAAAGAAATACTCTCTCCTTCCCGTAAGTAGGGCATACTTTGAATGGTAAAGTAAAAAAAATTTGCATATCATAATTGCATGGTTTTACTTTTTCTGTCATCACTCCATGTATTCACCTAACCGTTCAACTTAAAATTAACAGTAGCTATAGGTTTAAAATCTTAGTAACTTGAGTGATAGGTTAGAGATGTGTTCCGGCGTCGTAAAATGTAGGAGCTGTTGTTTATTTCCTGCACTGCAACTCGGGATCTGTGTGGTTCTTCCACGTACCATTAGTATATAGAATGGCCTTTCACATACCCTTGAGGTATATCTAAAGGTACTTCACGTACTCGATTGTATATCAGAAGGCCCCATGTGAACGGTTGTGCATTAGAAAACACTACTACGGATTTGAACTCCCACATACCTTGTGTATATCGGGAGGCCCTTCTAGGATTCTTGAAACCATCTGAGAAAATCCGTTTTGGTTGTCTTGTTGGTGCAATAAACTAGGAACAACACTCAGGGATATTACTATGCACGTGTCATCTAGGAATTCGGCTATTCAGGTGAGGGATGGTTGGTCCTCCTCGTCGCGTCTTACTGCTGGACACTGCGGTATATAGCGAGTTGCAAAAAATTGACAATCCTAGTGAGGAACTGACTTGTATTAGCCCCTCTTGTCACTTAAGTTTGCTTGTGGCCTGTAGTTTTTGTAGGAGAAGTTTTTTGTGATTTTTCTACTTTTGAAACCCTAGGTTGGGTTTTAGTGACCATACAATCTGGCTGAGTTTCAGTTGAGATGATCTAGAAGAAACTGGGGCTTACCACTCGACTTTCCTCCTGTCACAGGGGAGAGCCCAATGGAAGCCACAGATCAAGGTGTTGCAAATGACTCCCATGCGGAAGGAATCTCAGTTGTGGAAAGTGGAGAACAATTCATTACTTACGTTAATCCCTTGGTCAAATAGCCTCCTACAACTGACACTTCCTTTCATTCCCCGATGGAAGGTCGTACTGATAGTCTTGTTGAAACAGAATATGTCCCTAATGCTCCTTTTTGGAGAACTTCTATGGGTCAAGCCCTTTCTGAATTTGGGGTTACTAGACCTTATTTTGATAACCCTCCGCTGAGTGAGGATGAGTATAGAAGGATCCAAGCATCTCTTGACCACACCCACAATTTTCAAGAGAGAATGGAAAGAACTGTTGCCTCGCCTGTACCTCACAAAGAACCTATGTTGGCTCTTTTACCCTGTCTTTCGGATCCTTGGCCTTTTGGATATCGTTCACTTGCTGAGTCTTTGGCTCCTATTAATGATCTCCCAGCTTGTGGTGTGACTTCTCATAATCTGGGTCAAACCTCCAACCCTACTCCTGCAGTTTGGCATCTTAGGTATGTTTCTAGTCCTCACATACCCTATGTAACTGGGGGGAAATCCTCAGCTCAAATGGTATCTGTACATTCCAACACCGGGGGGAAACCCATGGTGTGAGTTACATTATCAGTTAGTGGAGTTTATACTAGTGCCAGAAAAACCTCTTTTGTATGACAACCCATAGTGGTTGTTCCTCCCATCGACACCAATATAGTAAACCCTCCATCAAATTAATGCCAACCCTCAGGGGCACAACCTGCAGTCAACCAAGCTTCTTGGGGTTATGGTTACCCAGGGAATCAACTACCTATAGGAAATATGAACTATCAGCCTACATATACAGGAACTATGTATCCTGGAATACCTTACCCTCGAAACACATTTATGCTATGGGGGAAACCTAATTGGTCCTACATTCTAGTAATGGGAGGAATGCCTATAAATATTTTTGGAGGTTCTAGAGGGCCACCTTATGGTGGCCCACCCTTTGGAGGACTACCTGGTAGAGGCCTAAATAGTGGAGGCCCACATGGAGGGGGTCCACCTTATGGAGGACCACCTTATGGAGAACCACCACCCGAAGGACCACCATCAGGAGGAGCACCACCTGGAGGTCCACCTTTGGGAGGACCACCACCCGGAGACCCACCTTCAAGAGGTCCACCGCCTAGGAGCCACCTTCTGGGGGACCACCACCTGGCGGATCACCACCTGGAGGTCCACCACTACCTGGAGGCCCACCACCTCTAGGTGGCCCTCCTCCTAGAGGTCTACCCCCTTCGGGAGGATCTTTTGGTGGATCATCTACCTATCAACCAGCCCAACAAATAGTGTATTAGTCAACTTATGGTCCTACTGGTAAGCATATGTGTTAACAATACTACCAGTATGTCTAACCTAATCGATAACTTCCATTCTTGGAAACTTTGGACTTGCCCGATCTGTCCAAGTTGATTAATGATCCCATTTAGCATAACCCTTCAATAACCTTCTATTCCAGTCAAGTTACCATCAGACATTCCAAATTTTGATGGGAAGCAGGGAGATGATCCCAAAAATCATGTCATGACGTTCCATCTGTGGTGTTATTCCAACTCCTTGATGGATGACTCTATTCGTTTGAGACTCTTTCAACGAACTTTGACTGGTACGTCCGCAAAGTGGTACATTGAAATTCCACAAAATTCGTTTGTGGATTTTAGATCATTCAAAACTATTTTTCTCACACACTTTCAACTACCCATTCGTTATGAAATGGGTATGGACCTTTTAACTTCGCTTCGTCAAAATACTTCCATGCATATATCAAAACATATTCATGAGTGGAGAAGGCGAAGACAACTCATTAAAGATCCCATCCCAGACCAACTATTAGCTGATTGGTTCACGAAATCCTTGTTGCCTCCCATTTCCCGAGATGTGGCTATGGGTGATACTGTTAGTGAAGAGCAGGCTATTAGTCGCGCTCAGTATCTGGACTTGGTATATTCCCAATTCGAAACTTTGTATGACCTAATTCCTCAAGCTCCTGATCCCAGCATTGACCCTACCAAGCCACCTGCAGAAACTCCTGTTGATGGAGTTGTCGGTTCAATCCAGCCTTCGTCAACAACTAAGCCTGCTAAGCAACAAAATGCTTCTACTACTACTCCTTCTCCTATGGTTTCAGCGGAGGTGAATACCATCCAAAGTACACAAACACCTTGCAATAAGAAGAAAGGTAAAGGGAAAAATAAAAAATGTGGAAACCAACAGGAGATTCCCAAGGCTACAACCACATAGAATGATAATAAAGGAAAGAGAAAGGACAAGTACCCATGCCTGTTATGTGATGGTGATCACTTCATGAAGGAGTGCCCTCATCGTGAAGAGATTAGTAAATTTCTGAAGAGTAATGCTACGCCAGTGGTTCTTACCGATCCCTTCCCATCTCAGCAACAATTGATAGATCATATGTCTAATCAAGGGACCTCTAATTCTACAGAAGAAATCAGAATGATGTCCTTAGAAACCATTAATTTAAATACTTGTAGTCAGTCATACGACAAGCCAATAGAGAAGAAGGATGAAAATCCTTCTTTTGAGAAAGTTCCTTCCACTAGTTCTCCCCCGTCTTCATCTAATGGCCCTCTCACCATCGAGAAACCTAGTCTCGATTTGATTTTACGCTTGCCTCAGAGTACCCTCAGGAAGGTTGTTTTTAATCCCAATGCCCGAGCTGCATAATTCTACAATGTCGTTGAAGATTTGGCTCAGGAACATTCTGTGATGTCTACCCTTAGGGTACTCCAAAGCTATCCGACGCACTATAAAAACCTGTTAACGTCTTTGGGGGCATTAGACCCAGATAACACCAACCTAATCCATTTCAACGTGGAGAACTATTAATCTAGATTACCCCACCAAATCACATTTCAAATTGTGACTATAGTAGTTGGAATAAAGGTCCATAGAACCATTCTTGATGAAAAGGTCCATAGAACCATTCTTGATGAAGGAGCTTCAACCTCTTTTTTGTCTGTATCCTGCTGGAGGTCCATTGGTTCGCCTAAACTTACAAATTCACCTAGGACCTTAAAATATATCGATGGACGAGGTTTCCAACCTCATATTATGTTACCATCCCTTTCAGTCGAGCTTGGGGGCAAGACTATTTCCATTCAAGTGCAAGTAGTTGATGCCCTGTTGGATTACAATCTTTTATTTGGGAGAAACTATTTCTATGCTATGACTATCGTTGCTTCTATAGTCTTTCGAACTCTCCAATTTCCTCATTTGGGAAAGATCATGACCATCGATCAACTTGACTTTTGTTCACCGAATGTTGCTACCCCCACCATAAATAACATCCCTATGCTAGGTCAGTCCCATCCTCCTTATCAGTCGACTGGGGTAGGTATGCTGAAGGATTCAACCCTCATGGGAGTGTTTCCCTCCGCCCCTCCTAGGAAGAAAGTGGTGACCATGAACATGAATTCCACAACTGGATGGCCCTAAAGGAAAAGAAGTTGTTGAGTCATCCTCTCTTGGCCCTTATGAAGCACTTTATGATGTTTTTCAATTTGCTTCCAATGTCCATTATGATGATCTTCATCTATGGATCCTTACCACCTTCCCTACTGGCTAGAACCATCTCTTCCCACTCTAGACTATCTCACATAGACTTTTACCTCGGACGAGTCCATCATGGAGATCATGAATGAGAATGAACCCGTATGGGAATGTCATCATCATCGATATTATTTTCTTCCCAATGCCAGTTCAGTAGACTTTAACCTGATATCTCTTATTAGTACTCATATTGTCAGCAATCTGCAAATTCTTGTATTGTTGCAAGACACAGATTCTGAAGGAAATCTTTGCAACATCACTAAGACAACCCCGATTGACATATCACTCAAGCCCAAAACTATTGAGCACGTTCATGTAGGCCAGAACTGCTCGACATAGGAAACTGAAAGTTATAGAGCCCTTTTCAAAGAATGCTGTGATATTTTTTCCTAGATGTATGAGGAAATGCCTGGGATCGATCCGTCAATTGTTGTACACAAGATTAGAACCTATCCCATAGAAAAAGATGTCCGACAAAAATTACGTCAAGTCTATCCTAGGAAGGTCGCGACTATTAAAGCTGAAGTTGAAAAACTTCTGAAGGCGGGGTTTATTTATCCCGTACCCCTGACAAAATGGGTATCTAATATTGTCCCTTTCGCTAAGAAGTAGGGCACTATTAGAGTCTATATCAATTTTCAAGAATTAAATAAGGCTTGTCCTAAGGACAATTTCCCTACTCCACACATTGATTAGATCATCAATAACTGTGCTGGGAGCATCATCTTTTCTTTTATGGATGTATTTTTCTGGTTAAAATCAAATAGAGATTCTTCCCGTCGATGAGCATAAAACGACATTCATTTTCCCATGGGGAACCTTCGCATATCAGTCGTTGCCTTTTGGCTTAAAAAACATCAGAGCTGCATTCCATCAAGCCATGTCTTACGCTTTCACAATATCAAGCACATCGTGGTTTCATACCTTGACGATCTCCCTGCTCATTCACAACAAAGGGAGGACCATCTAGGGCACCTTAGAGACATTTTCCTTAGGTGTCGTCATTATAATATTCGGCTTAATCCACACAACTGTGTCTTTTGTGTTGAGACTGGACGTCTTCTTGGATTCGTGGTTTCCAAAGATGGAATCCGGATTGATCCTTTGAAAATTGCTGCTATCCTGGCCTTACTTGCCCTGAAAAATATCACCGAACACCAAATTTTGCAGGGTAAGGAAAAATTTCTTTGTCGTTTCATATGAAAATTTACAGAAAAAATGCATGGTTATATGCGTCTCTTGAAGAAGGACACTCCATTCTTCTAGGATGACCAAGCCCCACAATATTTTGATAATCTGAAACATGCTCTAACTCATTCACCGGTGTTGCACCCCCTAGATTATTCAGAAGACCTTATGTTGTATGTTTTTGCCTCCATTACAACCATTGGAATGGTTCTAGCGTAGGAAGATACCAAGGACCAAGAACACATGATATATTACCTAAGTAAGAGTCTCATTGACTCCGAAACCCGTTACTCACGTTTGGAGAAGTTAGCTCTGGCTACGGTCATTGCTATACAAAAGTTTCGTCATTACATTCTACTTCGTACCACAACTATACACACGGATCAAAACCCCATGTATTGCATTCTGACTCGTTAGGTACTAGAGGGCAATTATTCCTGTTGGATTGTTATCTTACATGAATTTGATCTTTAGTTGGCCAAGGCTACTTCGAAGAAATCCTTGGTTTTCACAGAGTTGATGTGTGACCTTCCCTATGCTTTGATGGAAGCTGAGCCCAACGATTCATTCCTGGATGAATTTTTGTTCTTGATAAGCACAACTGATCCATGGTATGGAGATTTGATTATCTATCTCCATACTTAGAGATTTCAGCCCAAAATATCCCGTGACGACCATCGTCGTATCGAGTCACCACGCAAAGTGCTATCTCATTTTGAATGATACATTGTACCGATGTGGTATCGATTATATCCTTCGACGGTGCCTTACACATGAAGAGGATGAACACGTTCTAAATGAATACCACTCTATAGCATGTGGCGGTCATCTTTATGGGATCGCTATAGCCCAGAAAATCCTTCGTGTTGGGTATTTCTGGCCTTTTATCTTTAAAGATTGTCATGAAGCGGTTAAGAAATTCCCACCCCGTCAACACTATTATCCAAAAAAGTGCACCCACCCTACTCCTTTACACCCCGTCATTACAGTTGGCCCCTTTTCCAAGTGGGGTATTGATTTTATGCATTGTAAGTCTACCTCAGCCAAGGGGCATGGTTACATCATCGTAGTCATTGATTACTTCACAAAATGCACTGAGGCAATGCCTACATATCCATAGGATGGTAAGATTGCCTCCCTCTTTTTATTCAACCATGTGATAGATGGGTTTGGAGTCCCACAAGCCATAGTAAGTGGCCATGGATCTCATTTGCGTAATCAGATGATGGATGAGCTAAGTGCTAAGCTAGGTTTTCGCCATGAAAACTCAACTCTGTATTACCTATAGGCTCAGTGGTCAGGTTGAGGCCATTAACAAAGTTTTGAAAACTATGTTGCGTAGGATGGTTCTAGATCATAAATCCAACTGAAACTTGACTCTCTTCTCTGCACTTTGGTCTTATAGGACTTCAGTAAAAACAACAAATGGTTTCACACCCTTTCAGTTGGTCTGCGGACTAGAAGTTGTCCTTCCTATCGAGTGTCAAATCCCGTCACTTTAACTTGCAGTAGAACTTCTCCCAAACACTTCCATTGAGGAAGAGAGATTTTTGTACTTGACCAACCTTGATGAAAGTAGAAGAGATGTTGCCTTAGCTAATGAAGCACACAAAAAACATGTCAAGGCACAGTATGACAAGTATGTTCAACCTTGTGTTTTCAATGAAAGTGACCTAGTCTTGACTTATGATCAGAGATATGATAAACTAGGGAAGGGAAAGTTTGAATCTATGTGGTATAGTCCCTTTTTCATTAGTAAGGTCTTAGAGAAAGGGGCTTATGAGCTCATAGACTACAACGGGATACCCTTCGGGCAACCTCGCAATGTGTTGTACCTGAAGAGGTACTATGCTTAATTCATTTATGTATGGTACCTTGTATAAATGTATATTATTTGGATTTTTAGTGTGTTTTGGCATTTTCAATATGGTTTTGAGTTTGATATCCATACTGTTTATACCATGTTTTGGTTATGTAGATTGGATGTATTTCTATGGTTTAGCTGATGGTGCATGTCATCATACCTTAAACCTTGCTTCAACTGCTTGGGTGTTTAATTCCCCAGGTCATGATTTAGTTAGTTCAGGAGTGGTTTGTATTGGTCCGACTACTAACAACATCGTTGAGTATCAGGCAGTGATAGGTTTACTAATCAAGGCTGCATCTCAGGGCATTGATGATTTAGTAGTATTTATGGACTCTTAGCTAGTGGTTTGTCATCTAAACCACGTTTATACCATCAAGAACCCTACAATTCTCCATCTCTTTCGAAGAGTGCGTCTGTTAGAGAGGTCATTCGATTTCATCACTTATAGGCATATCCCCAGGTCTGATAATACGATTGACGATTCATTAGAAAATTACATTCTAGACTGGTATATCGCCCATTCATAACTTTTAAAATAAAACATGGTCCACTGTAATGTAAAATAAACTGTAGAAGACACATAAAACTCATGTAAACACAAATTTTCCATTTGAAACAAATATAAACACTGGAACTGAGTGTGTATATATATATATAAAGTGTTTTTACAAAAATATGGTCAAAAGACCTCATCTGAAGCACTCTGGATTTCAGGCATACAAAATGATACAAAAAATCCTGAAGCTAGCTAGATTTCATTGATACATCATGCAGACCACCCTAATGATGCTCGTGGTAGCACATAATAGCCCTTGCTACCCTACGTAGCAAGCGACTGAAGTGGCCTGACACTCCCACATTATGTCTTTGAAACCTCCTTGGGAGGTCATCTATCGTAGCATCCAGGATATCCAAAGTCAATCGAACTAGGTTCTCCTCCAGCTCGGTGATTTCATCATTGCCTCTAAGGACAAAGAGAGCTCTCGCTTGCCTATCCATTGGGGAAGATCCCCCAGGCCGTGCATCCCCAACATTTGCATGAAAACATTAGGTCTTGTCATCATCCATAAAAAATCATAAAACATAAAAATATAAAAAACATAATCAACATCCTGAGTATTGCTTCTTACCGATGTCACCCCACTAAGTTCCAGGTGGTAGAGGAAGTTCGGGATCCCCTCGAAAGTTAGTCCCTGCATAGGAATAGTCCTCAATCATGAGGATGTAGTCATTCAGCCATCAAAAGAAAGGAGTCCTATATTTGACCTTGGCTCCTCCACCTCCAGTACGGGCCATGATCTCCACCCACCGCATCATGCGGGGGTCTCTAGGTCTCAAATATGTGAATACCACCTGGGGTCTCAAGAGGGGTACCCTCTCAAAGAAGAAGCATGCCAGAATAGTCCCGTAGCTAAACTATTTGAGCTCTCATTACCGACATTTTGTCAGTTGATCCTTGAACACAGGTAATAGTGCCTTAGCCCAGTTGAGTACTGTAGGCACCATGGCCTCTAGGGAATACACCATGGCCTCTAGGGAATACACCATGTGAGACCGGGAAGCTTGGTGATCCCCTTGGCTCCTAGATACCCTCTGCATGGAAAAGAGAACAATACAAACTGGAAAATCCCTCACTTATTTGATTGGGATTTTCTTCCCTGGCATCTTGGTTCCTGGATTGCAATGACGAACTATCAGCTCTTGTGTTGTAATATTTCCCCTTGGGAGCCTGTTAGTGAAACATGGGGGATTCACTTGTTGACCAATATCCTATCATGTTAGTTCATATTGTGGGTTTTAAAATTATAAAAAATTGAACTAATACTTTGTAGGTATTGGGGGGATGAGGGGTTTAAGGTGGGGGTGGGTAGGGTGGTTTATAAGGATTGAGGTATAAAAAAGGGTGGGGAGGAGGTTTTAAGTATT
>LPNX010099290.1:68376-79414 GCA_001517045.1 Pseudotsuga menziesii
ATATATCTCAAAATTAAGGGTATTCTTTAATATCCTATGATCGCACGTGCTATGTGAGAGTTTCACTAAGTGAAGTCCCCGTGCAGTGAAATAGGCGCTCCATGCCTAGACAACCTAGTGAGAAAGTATATGTCTCCCACCTCTATGGTGAGGATATGATACCCCACCTCGAAATGTTGCTGCTCGTGATTCCACATCCACAGTATATTTTGCTCCAGTAATTGCACATATGATACCATACTAGGAGCGTGGAAAAATTTCAAGAGGCCACAACCTCGTAGAGCAGCAATGCAACCTATATTTTTCGCAGCATGGGCATCGTCATCTTCATGTTTCCTCTCCTTCCAAAACATTATTTTGAGCAAAGTAACCTATCAAAAAACAATCAGTGAGGCATTTAGACACTTATCCAACCTTTAAAAATGCTAAAAACCCTCTATTTTTACTAGGTCGTGCATATTTTGGGCACTATGGCTGGCAACGCTTCTGTCCCCTTATGACAGAGCGGTTTCACCACGTGTGCAAGCCTGAAAAAAGGCGATTCTTATTGGGCACCGCTCCTCTCATGAAGGCTAGAAGTGTTACCCGAAATGCATTTTTTAGGCTTGGATTAAAAGCCCAAAATCTCAATAAAAAGATATGAAATTGAAAATTTGAAACCATAGAAATGAAGAGAAGGTTTCTAGCTCTCACTGGAACTGACGACTCGAAAAACAAATGAGAAACAACTCTGGATTCTTCAACTGAAAATCTACACACAACTCTCCCAAATGCTCTCCAAGAATTGGTAAATGGTAAATGAATTGGTTTTTACTATTTACTATGGTTTTTATAAAATATTTTTAGGGTTTTTATATTATTTTATTGTTTTTAAAATCATTTTCGTTAAAAATACCCTTTCTATAGTTTATAAAATTCAATTTTAAATATTTTTGGGAACTAATGGCCTTTTAAAAGTTTTTACAGGGAAATAAATGAACGACATTGTTTATGGGTAAGTTTGTTTTTGGCTTTTTCATACTTCCGCAAAATGAAAAAAGTCATCGAGCATTCATTTCTACACTTTGATCATGCTCTCTAAACCTAGTATCAAAGCTTCGAGTCATTTTTGCTTCTTTTCAGGCTCGTTAAACCTGTTCATCGCGAAAACAAACCCTAATGGAGTCTTCTTTAAACTATTTTCCACTAGTACAAGTGATCAATTTTTCCACGGCAAAATGTGGCAATATCCACGGAAAAGCGTGGATATTGCCACGTCTAAGTGTTTTTTTTTCCGTGGAAACAATTCCGTCGCAATAGAGACGACCCCTAATTTGCGTTGCAAGAGCGACAATGTTCTATATTTCATTAGATGTCTAAGCCGTCACTATATCCACGCCTGGCCATCTCTGTATCCACGCCTTGTCGTCGCTGTATCCACGCCTGGCCATCTTTGTATCCAAGCCTGGCCGTCACTGTATCCACGCCTTGCCATCGTTGTATCCACGCCTGGCCATCTCTGTATCCACGCCTGGCCGTCGCTGTATCCACGCCTTGCCGTCGCTGTATCCATGCCTTGTCATCGCTGTGTCCATGCCTGGGCGTCGCTATATCCACGCTTTGTATAAGTTTAAAAAAAAGAAAAGAATGCAAACACCAGGAATAATGACGGGGATGCTATACCTGCGATGGGCAGACAGATTAGTCATGTAATAAGAGAGAACCAGCAGGGAAACAGGTGCACTTGTTAAAAACTGTTGATAATCCAAAGCAATTTTCACCTAAGCCTCTGCACGATCTAGCCACTTTTTGCAATACTTTAGGCTCTCTTATCTCTTTCCATAAACCTCTTTGTTATGGCCTTGGTATGGAATGGAATGTACCTGTCAGTTTGTTGCTGATCATGATTGGGAGACACTGTAGGATGGGTTATGAATCTTGAGAATTCCTTCCTAGTTTTAATCTCTTCAAAGTTCAGACATGTGGGAATGCAACTTGGCTAAGACTCATAAGGAGTTGTCATTTTTGGGTTTATTGTGATTTCTTCTTGGTTGATGTGTTTATCATTATATGAACTGTACTTGCTGCAATGTATGTCTAAAGACTAATATTCTTCTTTGTGGCATTCATGTGGTTTTGCTTAGAAAATTAACGAGTATACTTTTTTTACAATTTTAATGGGTGGGTTTATTTGAACATAAGTCTATTCCTAATGTTAGTTGGAAGTTGTGCTGTACATTGAAGGAAAATGGGAGAAACTGATGTGGTTAATATTGTGATTGAATGGCCTGCAGTAGCTTTGCAATCCTAGCATTCTCTGTCATCTATTTCCTTTAAAGAGGATGCACTCTCTCATCCTACCTAGGGTTAATTATTAAAAATGCTTGGATAAACTGTGATCCTCCTCATGCTTGGACTAAGCAAAATCAGAGTATATTGGTTACCAAATTTTTAAAGAGGAAACAAATTAAAGGCTTTATCTGCCTATGGGGTAGAGGATTCTAACATCTTTCATTTTTGGAGACGTGTCTCCAAAGAAAGATTGACAATAGGTCCAGAACGTTCGACAGGATTTCCTAAAGAGTCATTTGATGCTTCAAATAAATTTCTTTCCCTCAAAAATTTCAGACATGCCTACAACCAAAGTAACAAGTGTTCAGTAATGAAAAGATACAACATTCAGTCATTAAGAACTTTACAACGAGGATAACAAATAAAGCAGCCTTTCAATTTACCTCAAATTGACTTAGGAATCAGTGTCCACTAAATACCCAAGTACGCAACATTAAGTAATTAAGACTAATTACACAAAAATAATAAACAGAGAGCAGCTTACCTCAAATAACTTATCGCATTGACTACTAAGATTATCATTTAGCCACTTCTCCAAATTCAAAAACTCCTTTTTTGATGCAAGAGCAGCAAGTTCAATTGCAAAGGAAAATGGAGTCAAGTCCAATACCATAGTTAAGGCCTGCAGATAAGGTTTTCTTCATAAGAATTAAAAGAAGCTGTACACTGAAGATATATTCTTTCAATGTTAACATTGTAGAAAAAAACAGTAGAGTTTTCCATGCCAAAAAATATTGGATATGAAGTTCTCAAAACAAGCAGAACAACTTCTAACTTGAATTTCTGGCAGATGCCTAGTGATGAAGGTCTCTTGAATGCACACTTGCCTCCAGAAGGATCACCATTCTGTCCCTGGTTGAATTCTCAAAGCAAATCTAAACAGAGTTTATGTCAACTAATAAACTTTCCTAAGACCGACCTATCACATTTAAGGTGGCCCAATCCTTGGATCTTGTGAAGATATTCCCTCTCTGAGTTTGCAACGTGGCCTCGTGTTGGCCCATAGAGAATACTGGTTGGGATGTGCATACCTTGCAGCTCCAGACAACATTCTAATCACTGGAAGAAATCTAATGATGTTGTAAGACTAAGGCTGCTTCCACAACCAGGTAGCTAAGTTTGGATGGCCATATTTTTAGCTGTTCCTGACACTTGGATGATATTTTAGTTAGTACCTTGTCTAAATGTCTAAGTGTAATTTCCATCTTCTCAGTCATTACAAGTCTGCAACTTTTAGAACTGTAAGTACTCCAAAAAGGAAAATTCACAGCCAAGAGCAGAAACCTCAACTGTTCCTTTGATATATCTTATCTATTTTTGGGAGTCTTTATCGTGTGTCTGCCAAACACTATATGGTCTCAGAAGATGATATACATTCAACATGTAGATGCCTATCACAATGTCTAGTTGCTTCATACATAAGCTAGTGAAACCAGATGCAGATAGCAGGGACCAGAACTTGACAAAATATTCTATTCACTGTGACTACAGACACATCACATAACAACCATGCATCTAGATTTATCAAACCCTTATATACAAAACCATTATCTTTAGCCAACACATAATTGATCATAATTATCCTTTGACAATGTGCATTGATTTTACCTATATCATCTTGTGGACAATATCTCGGATGATTCCATATTTGTTAAAGTGTCTGTATAGAAAAAAAATACTATCAATGTCTTCCAGCTTGCTAGTACAAACAAAAAAGAAAAGTACCTGGTTACAATTATTTTCCTTCAAATTTAGGAGATAAAAAGTGACAGACCAGAAAGGCAATTCAAATATTCAAGACAAAAGACTTTGTGCACACTAGTCATAACAGAGTAACATAATTTCATATGCAAGCATGTCTTATAGACACTTCAACTTTAGCATTTCATCCTAATCCCAAGAAATCAGCATAGCATTAGAGATAGAAACATGACCTAATGCAAAAGATGACAAAATGTAAGATAAAGTGAAGAAGAACAAGCAAAGTAGCAAAAATGTATAGACATGTTCAAAAGTTTCTAAAGAGATATGGACAATTATCATCTTATCAACAATATCAGCAACAATTGAACAACCAAATAAAGATCAAACTTATGAATGAAAAGGAATGAGAAGTAAATGCATAAATGATTGTATTTGAAGATAGATAGGGTTAAGGATGAAATGACTGCATCCATGTCTTTCTGACAGCCATCCGATCTGCAAAGTGGTTGCCCGCAGAGAGTATCCCAATGAAAAGATCCACAGGACCTTCTGGAAAAGGTGGAGCTTTCCATTTGTCTGACATGTCTAGAAGTCTCTGAGGTGAAAAGCTTGGATGTGAGACAGGCAAAGAAGTAGCAACAACTGTATGCACATCAATGTCACCATTTACAGAAAAGCCAGTTGCATCCTCAAGCACAAATCCCTGGTCCAACAACATGAATTTAGAGCTTACATTAATTTATAATTTTATACTGATGCCTTAATGCTTCTTGAATGTGAACAAATAACTGTGCAGCACTGGCTTAACATGGACAAGAACGTGGAGATGGTACAAATCCAAAAATTGTAGTACTCCAATGGGTTTTTCAACTTACAGTTTGATAAGGAAAACTCATCACAGATAAATTCCACATCATATATAAAGACATATACTGTGATGAGTTTGCCATCACAATAAAGGGAGATTATCACATGTTTGTGAATTTTTGTGTTATTTTGACATATCTAATCACAAATCTGATGTTTATTATTATTGACTTGAAGATAAAAACTGCAGATTTTGAGTTTTTTTATTGTAGAATAGCGAGTTACATTGAAGGTTTGAGATGTTATTGTCCCCTGGGAATTCAAGGTTGAAGCCTCAAATCATCTAGAGAGACCCCCCTTGAATTAGCATGCACAAATTCAGAAGTGAGAGGAAGTCTGATCAATGATAGGGACTTACTTCCTTATAGTTATCCAGACACCTTCAGGTTCTTTGGTTCAAAGGTATTTCAGGTCTTAAGCAATACAATCACTTCCAAAAGTTAAGTAAACACATATACAATGCTTTCTCCCCTCAAAAACATTGCAATAAAGCTCACAATTTGGTTTCTCAAATTCTAATTCCTTATAGTCTTATTTATGCAAGAATCTGTAAGATAACATGATCATTGACATTGACCCCTAGAGATTAACTCATTGATCGCTGCAAAACGTGAAGGAATTTTTATTTTTCCCATGGACTTATATCTATTAGTAGGGAATAAAAGCCTATAATAGTTTCAGGCAAAATCTAAATATAGCTACCTTTCACTTCTTTAAATCTAAGAATGTACAACAATTTCTGTTAGTATTTATCAGTGCCCATTTATTGAGAAAACACAGATGAGTGGCACAAAGATACATATAGAAGAATTTGAGTACAAATATGAGGTAACTCTACATATGGCCCCTTCAATAGGAAGAACTCAATTTAAATGCAACAAATGCACTGTTTTAAATATGGTCTAAGTATGAAGATTCAATGTTGTCGGATTAGGTTGTAAAGATTTGGTCATTTTAAGCTTTTCCATTATGATCCAACTATGATCCAATGATTATGATGAAGAAATCAACTGCAACATAAAATTAGTAAAAAGACAAGAATGGATGAAAAGCATACCACTCGAAATGGTGTTCCTGGAATACATAGCCATTCCGGGATGCCAGTGAGTGTTGCAGCACTACGATGAGTCTTATTTCTAGTTCTTTTCCTGCCATGGATCATAGTAGTTCTGTCTTCTTGTTGATGTGTCTCAACATGGCAACCAACTTGTCTCGTGGCAACACCCGACGGGTTGTGGAAAAACTCAGTAATCAATTTGTTCCTTGATTCTCTGAGCTGGGATTTATCATCCACATTTGCTACTGCTTTAGAAATGTTTGGATTGGCCTCTGTTGAATTATTGTTTCCTTTTCTTAATTCATGCAATGCATGCACAATCTTTCTCCTTGGACCAAGAGCAGTAATACCTAGAAAATTAAGGTCCTGTCATATTAAATAGCTTATGTAAGGCAGTGTTGTCAACAAAAGTAATCTCTTCTAACTAGCATTGAGAAGAATCATGATACATCAATTGCCTTATATAAACTACATGCATATCTTTACATAAAATGCCTTATCTAGACTCTGCATTCCGTGTTGATGCCCTTCGCATGTTGAGATATCAAGTATGACAAAGTACCAAGATAATAAGGGGTCACAAAATCTAGGAACATAAGTGATAGTAAGATGTTGCAATGAGAGATAAACTGTGGAAAAAAGAACAGCCATGAATTTGGAAAACAATAAAGTACCTCTTCTGTTAGCCACTGAAGAGAATCCCAATCATTCTCCTCCTTGATAAAAACTTCAGCATACCTAGAAAGGCCTAAAGCCTCTAGCCATTTAAGCATAGGAGTGACATCAATGACAGTCTCAGAGGCTTTTTCCGTTGGAGAATCTTCTTTGCTAAACACCTGCATGAATTGCTCAATAGTTAGACTATTAGAGAACGAAAACATGGATATAGTAATAAATTTAGACTTGAAAAGTTTCTATTAGAAAGGAATAGATATGCCACCTGGTTTTTACAGCTCTCTGACAACAAATCAGAAAATTGACGAGAGGTACATTTGATTAGTTTGTGATCCAGAAATTAACATATAAGCCGCTATTTAGATTCATTTTCAATTGTATGGTGAATAAACCAAATCAAAAGCTTTAGAAGTTGAAGAACAGGACAGTTTATGTCTAAAGAGGACAGAGGTAAAAAAGCCAAACTCTTTATAGATTTACTTTTTTTAACATGTCAAAATGAGTATAGAGATAAAATACAACATGTCTCTACAAGGTCCAAGAAACCCAAGGTGTTAAGGTGCCAACAAAGCCATTTATCATGCAATTTTGGCTCAAAAAATCACACTTCAAATAAAGCTTGGGATTGACATCCTGACCGCCAGAGAAATTCTACATGCTGAATTGCATAATAAAAAATGCTACTTTAGCAAACAAGCAAGCAATATTAACTAAATATAAAGTGCAAAAGTGTAGATTTGGTGAGGTTAACGAGTTTAATTCCTGCTCCTGGCAGAGATTGATGTCGGCTGCTCCTGCCTTAATTCCCTTCATAACCTGGCTTCCAAATAAAATGCACTAGAATAAAAAGTATGAGCTAGAGGTCTATCCTTTCCCTTCTTCTCTGAGAAGAACCTACTAACTCATTATTCAAAATGACTGAGTGAGACTGGCTGATAAAATTACCTTAAATCAAAAGGGACCTTGACTGGTTCCATCTATGTCCATCTGTAAAGAAAACTCTAAGAAGGCATGATACAAAAGGATATCTAATTCTAAGTCGGTGAGCCTCCTGTTCACATTACCAGAAACTTATTTCCATACTTTCCATAAAGGCCAGTACCAAAAGCGAATTCGGTTTAAAAAGCATCCCAAAATGTCAAATAAAAATTTAGGAGCCTTCACTGCCTCCAACTGTGATAATAAACGGAGAAGGGGCTAAAGGATAACCCTGCCTTAATAACCTCTAATGGGATCAAAGAGTTTGCCATTAATTTCCAACTATGCAAAGGCATCCTCAAATAGAACCTTTTCCATCCTTCTAAATCTATCGCCAAACCACTCGCCTCTGGCATTGAATCTATAAATTCCCACTCAATTATATTATTTTCATTTTCAAAATCAAGCAAAGGTATACCCATATTTTGGCTAAATTTTTAGCTGTGTACTTTACTTCCCATGTTGAAATGAGGTTTTTCAAGCTTCACATCAGCCCGACAAAACCTCATTGAGTAGTTCTCTGGTCTTAAAACAAGAGCTTTAGCTATAATTGTATGACAGATAAAGATTCAACAAAGCGATTGATCTCCAATCCCTTATCAAATGTTAATCTCCAAACTCAGGAATCAAACTGATAAATCATAAGACCCCTATTAACCTCTAGTCCCAGAGTACCTTCATCGATTGCTTCATGATATCGGTTCAACAAATGATCATGTTAAATTTTAAATTCTATCTAGACCAGGAGATTTACGTTTTCTCATGGTGTTTATTACCCTTTTAAGTTTTTCCAACATAAGAGGTGCGTCCAAAGTGTTCCACGATCTTTAGAGAACGTCCTTGACTCTAAATGTATACATCCCCTTCCACCTTTAATTTTGCAAGCACTAAAGTAATTGAGCTTTGTTTAGTGACAGTGCCTTCTTCAGTGTTACCAATATAGCCCACAATCTAACTGATTGAAGAGCAATGCCATTTATTAGTACGTGTACGCTATATTCAGAAAACTTAAAAGATGTCATGTAGATCATGAAATTCAATCCCAGGTTTTAGTGGTATCACCTCATAAGGCATGAAATCAAATACACAGAAGGACAAGCATGTAACCTTAATGTATCAAAAGTTCGCGTGTGCAGCTTCTAAAGCCAAAAACATAATGTATAGGAACTTGGAAGCTACATTGCAATTAGTTCTACAACCTTCGGTAAGAGTAACACAATTTAGCCAATTCGTCGTCGGTTCATTGGTGAGGTTAACGAGTTTAAGGGTTCCATTCTCAGTGCAGTTTTCCCCACCCATATAGCAGGCATGACTTTCAAACTGATGAAATCAGATGCAAGTTCCGGACAATTTTGGTGGAAAAGATACCCCCAGACCTGGCACTAAGACTAAGGAAATCAGATATTTGTGATGCAACACCTTGAGAAGTAATTCCAAAGAAAATTTTGCAATTTAAACTGTACAAACCCTAAATTCAATCTACATCAAGAATAAATGATAAATCAGACAGCATTTAGATGCATCCCGTTGAGCGAGGAATAAACTTACTGTCTGAAATTCATCCTTGTCGAGGCAATCATTTGTATGTGCTTCATGCTGTTGGTCATTCATATGAGTAATTTCCATTCCACAGACAGGGAAATGCACTAGCAGCTGTCTCTGATTTGAAAAATGTACACCGCCCACGCTATTATTTGAGATGCCACATGAGGTGCTGACCTGATCCAAATTTTGCTGACGACCCAAATCATAGTTAGAGATTCCGCACAAACTATTAGCCTGACCCAAATCACTATCAAAGATATTACATGTACTACTGGCCAAGACAGCACTGTTTTGATAACCTAGATCTTCGTGAAGAATTCCATAAGGCCCGTCAATCCGCCCCAAATCATCAACCGAACTTCTACAAGGAGCACTGTCCTGAGCCAAACCATTTTTAGGAATTATACATGCAGTACTGGCCAGACCCAAATCATTTGTAGGGATTATACATGGAGTACTGGCCTTACTCAGATCATTTTCATGGCAGCAATCATTATTTTTTAGTCTGGAAGGACTGCTACCCTCATTACATGAATCATTCTCAGGGATTCCATATAGACTACTGGCTTGAGTCATCAGACTCATGATGTCTTCTTCCTCTCCTTCACTACGGCACCCCTCAAACTCCATATTTTCACTACCATTATCATCCAAAACATGGCCTACTTCTTGTGTTTTTTCGGTATTGCAGTATAGCTGCATCAGAGCATTCAGCTGAGTCCCCGGTTCAAAACTCAGAGATTCTAGGCCTTCTTCAACTAAATCATTTATCTGAATCCCTGGTTCAAAACTCAGAGATTCCAGGCCTTCTTCAACTAAATCATTCAAGTGGGTCCCTGGTTCAACAATTGGAAAATTGGCATCTTTTTCAGTTAAGGGTAATGATGTGCCCATTTCTAGCCCATGGTCTCTTCCTCTGCAGAGCAACCTACTCTCAATTGACATTCCCTTGCCAACATCTTTCCTTAAAAATTCCCCCTTATCATTATGTATACTATTCTTAGCCAGATATGGTGTATTGATCGTTGTGTTCTCGTTTGTTTCATGGGATTTGACAGAAACATCAGTAATGTCTTGAACTGGGTGAGCCTCTTTTGCATTCTCCTTGCCTTCTATGAACTTCTGCTTGCCTTTCCTTCTAGTATGTTGATGGGTATTCAAGGATTTCAGAGGGTTTGAACTGGATCTGCTGTGTGGATTCTCTGTTTTGTCCATTTTGGGCCTTTTGTATGATTTGAGGATGGCGTCTTGATTGATTGAAAATGTGGGGATAGGGCACTGAAAATCATCGTCGTCGGGCGCCATGGCCAGAGCCACAGCAATGGCTAAATCAGAGTCCTGTTGTTCCTGTTTTTGCGAAATACCCATCTGCTATGTGCGTTTGGCGAGCTCCTCCTCTTCATTGACGGGCCTGAATGGGGCGGTCCTTGATTTGATTCAAATTAAATGTGGCGGCACTGCATTTAAGTATTTGAATTTGAAATGCCACGAATAAGAGCCACTTTCGTACGACAAGTTGGTAACATAACGAGGTCAGTTCCTAGAAGTTTAAAGTTAAGCGCCTTTAAGGAAGATGGCTTATAAGTGTTTTGAGCATTTATCAAAGTATATTTCAAAGTTTAATAAGGTATATGGGAGTTCAAAGTATAGGTTAAGATAATGTGAATTTCATATTTTTATGATTATAAGTATCATTTTTTTTTCTATGGTGTGTTGTTTTATATTAATTGTGATGGCAAACTCATCACAGTATATGTCTTTATATACGATGTGGAATTTATATATGCTTAATAAAGATTGAGAAATTTTGAAAATCTAGTCTAATGCTAACCCTAAGCCAAGTTACACTAACTATAAAATGTGTTGGCATTACAGTCATAT
>LPNX010099317.1:0-37107 GCA_001517045.1 Pseudotsuga menziesii
ATATATATATATATATATTGTAAATAATCATGGTGCGGAGCTAAAAGCCAAGGCCCCACCATCGATTTGGTTATGTTATGTTTCAGATTGGATTGTCACCGATGGTATATCGAGACATACGACACGTATTAAATTGTGGCATCATGTAAATGTGCATTTTAATTAAATGAACCCAACCAACTATGTTCACTGCAACCACATTCATAAGGGGCATGATTTCCTAAGGTTAAGGGTGGGGATGTTAAACCTAGATCCCGTGGGAAAAGCCATGTGTCACCACCCTGTTTGATTGCTCAACTTTCCTTGTCTCATCCAGCCACCACCTTAAATGTTCTGTTGTTAGTTGGGGCATCTAATTGTTGGCAGGAAAACCACTTCACCCACGACTGCACTCTCTCCACGATGTGCCTTTTGGGTTGTGGATGGTTTGTCCACTATCCCGATCGTGAGTTGTTCATTTTTCCCATGCAGAGCGGAGTTAAAAGGGATTACAATCCTTGTGTGGGGGTTTGTTATCCTCTTCCTCACCGACCATTAGGTCGTTGATCTGTACTTCCTCCTGCTCCTGCATAGAGTCTATGTTTTTACTCCACCATTGTTTTCCAACGTTGCTACTGTGTCTGGACTGTGCAACGTTCTGTTGCTTCATCGTGAGCCATTGCTATGGTTTTCTCTTGTTTTTTTCCACCTTTGTTAGCTGCATTTTCCCTTATGAATTGGTTGTGGTAGGCGGTTGTGGGATCGTTTTGGCCATGATAGGGCCAAGAATGATCCAAGGAGTTGCTTTTCCCCTGTTAAAGCTTAATAAATGGTTTGTTGCATGCATGTAGTGGTTTTGTCCTCGGACTGCATTGGAGTGGTGAATGAGGGCCTGATGTGCTTGATAAACCTGGTGGGTTAGGAACCACACAGACAAAGCTAGTGGGATGGATTTTTTCTCCACAACCCCTGAATAGCACTGGAATGGAGATCAGGGTTTGAGGGACTGCGTTGTAGAGAAAGGATTGATTTCCTTGTGTTCGGTGTGTGTGGGGGTGTTTTAAAAGCTAGGATGGTTCTGGTGTCGGTGTCTGTAACTCTTAAATGGGCTCACCAGCTTAGTGTTTAGCCTCTCCCCAACTCTTGGATGGCTTGATAAACCCAAATTGGTTGGTTTGGCTGATCAGTTGTTCGCCTGATAAACCCAATTGTGTTGGCTTGGATGAACTGTGTACCCTTGTGGTGTTGTTATCATTCGCTATGTGTAAGCCTGCTAGTTCCTTATTCCTTGGGGAATCATGCCCAACTCGGGGGTGGCAGCATTGCTGAGAGATTAAGGAGCACGTGGGCCTATGGTTGGGTGGAAGGTTGCAGCGATGTAGTTGGTTGCAGAATAAGTTCTTTATAAGATAAGTATTCTTGCCTAACCTGTGTCTGCAACCATATTTACCATTGATGAATGATGATGTACATGTTAAATGCTGATTGATATGTTTTCTTTCATTGTGTATATGAATGATTATGCTTCATAATATGTTTTATGTTTGTAATTATCATGCTTCAGAATTATATGCATGTATGTTCATGTTCATGGGGCTAGATACCCGATTGATTTGGTGTGTGGTAGTGTCCTCTTCTCTGGTCGGAGGGTCGGGGATGTTACAATGTGGTAGCATCCTCTTTGCCTTCTACTTTTCCTTTTATGAGAAGATGAACTTGTATCTCCATTGGATTCTTCAGAGTTAGATGAACCACTAGAAGTCCTTCTCCTCCTCCTATTGCTGCTTTTACTGCCTTTGGTTCTTGATGTACCTCATCCATAATCTATCTTTGTCTGAAATCCTGTCAAACTCTGCAACATGGCAGCATTCAACTGATGCTGCTCTTCCTAGGATTTAATCAAGCTTCTCATGGTGGCTACAACCTTGGATGGTGTCTCCTGGAATCTTCTCCATTAGACTCTATGTCATCATTTCCATTGTGGATATTTTCTCCCATGGCATCTCTTGCACACTCGTAAGAATCTTGAGCATCATATTTGTCATGGGTTCTCATGACTGAACCACTTCTTGCTTTTCACACAGTTATTCTTGGAATACTGCTCTTGGAAGTGGTCTATAATTCCGCAAACGTGTTAGTAGCAAACTGCTAGATGCATATCATTAATATAAAGAAAAACCACTTACCTTCCTCTGGAGAAACATAATAATAACAGTTTTACTTAAAAACACAAAATATTCTCTTCTTCCTTTTCAGTCTTGTGACCACTAACAATCTGCTAAAAACCTACTAAAAGGCAGTTGAAAACTGCTTGAAAAATCATTGAGAAGTTCTTTCAAAAACCCAAATCTCCTTTGGCCCAATCAGACCTCCTCCCAACTATCTTTCCGACACTTCGATGGTCAAAACACCTAGCTCATCGACGGTATGTTCATTTACTTTCCTCCAGCATGTCGGGTCCATAGTGATCTAACCCTCTGAACTGTAACGGCGATGCCAAGGTCTATTCATCGATGGTTTCATCAGCTAAGTTCTTCCATGGTATCAACGGTTGGATGCGTTATTCATCAGGTGCGCAGTCCCTTAGGTAGCCGCAACAGTGGAAAGTGATCTCATTACGAGTTCCGCAGACATCTATCGACTATTGGACCTACTATCCATCGAGTGGATAGTGTCTTAGACTACCGCAATGGTGGATTTACAATGCTTGAATTCTTCCGATCAGCGACCAACAAACCTTCTAGGGTTTTCGTGGATCACATCTTGTTGGTGGTTGGAGCGACTAATCTTTGCGGCATCGGCGAGTAGAAATACTAAAGAGCCACATCATAATAAAGGTCCACTCAAATGTTGGAAATGTGAAGGACCCCACTTGTGTAGATTTTGTCCACTTGAGAATGAAAGTGCAAGGCCAGCTTATAACATTCAGGAATCAGAAACAGTGGGTCAAGTACCAAGGGGAGTCCCTAGAATTTATGTAGCACTAGAGGACTGCTAGGCAGATCACCAGTGAATTGTGGTTGAAGTTGTAGGTAAGATTGTTGAACAATATGTTTCTATTTTGATTGACCTCGGTTCTACTCATAGTTACATTACTCCTATAGTAGTGGAGATTTGTGCTTTTAAGAAGGTAAAGCATGGGAAATCTTGGTTAGTTCAGCTAGCCACTGGGACTAAGAGAAAGGTCAGTGAAGTGGTGGAGAAGTGTCCATTAGTCATGAATGGATTGATCACTTGTGTATATCTAAATGTTCTACCGCTTGCTTCCTATGACGTTCTCATTGGAATGGATTGATTAGAGGCTCACAAAGTAAATCTTGACTGTTACAACAAGAATTTTGAATGCATGGATGAAGAAGGAAACCCAATAGTTGTGAACGGTATTCCAAAGGTAATTTCAGCAAGACAGGTTTCAACAATGTAGTTGAATAAGTTATGTAGGAAAGGTTGGCAATTGTATGTAGCTCATATTTTGGAACCAACAGGAGATGAAACTCCTAGATTGGAGGACTATCAGCTGTTACAGGAATTCAAGGATGTGTTTCCTGATGAGATTCTAGGGCTTCTTCCAAAGAGGTACATTGATTTCACCATTGAACTTGTACCAGGAGCAGCACCAGTGTCCAAGACACCCTCTAAGATGAGTACACTAGAGATGCTAGAGTTGAAGATGCAACTGCAAGAGTTATTGGAAAATAATTATATCCGACTGAGTGTGTCTCCTTGGGGAGCATTGGTTCTATTTGTAAAGAAGAAAGATGGTACACTTAGGTTATGTATTTATTACAGACAGTTGAACAAGGTTACTGTGAAGAATAAATATCCTTTGCCTAGGATTGATGACCTCTTTGATCAAATGAGAGGAGAAAAGGTATTTTCCAAGATTGACTTGAGGTCTGGTTACCATCAGGTGAGAATCAAAGACGAAGACATTCATAAGAAAGCCTTCAGGACAATGTATGGGCATTATGAGTTTGTAGTGGTACCATTTGGTCTCACCAATGCACTAGATACATTTATGTGCCTTATGAACAGTGTCTTCAATAAGTATTTAGACAAGTTTGTTCTTGTTTTTCTTGATGACATTCTTGTTTATTCTAAGAATGAGGAAGAACATGAAGGGCATTTGAGATTGACATTGCAATTTCTCAGGGAGCATTAGATGTATGCAAAACTGAGCAAGTGTGACTTCTACAGACATAGAATTCAGTACTCGGGTCACATTATCTCAGAAGAGGGTATATCAGTAGACCCTAAGAATATTGAAGCCATTGTGAATTGACCTACTCCAAGAAATGTGACGGATGTAAGATATTTTATTGGACTTGTAGGATACTACATGAGGTTCATTGAAGGGTTTTCCAAGGTTGCACATGCCATCACTTCCTTTCAAAAGAAGGGGATAAAGTTAGAATGGACTTCAAAGTGTGAAGAAAGCTTCCAACGGTTGAAGAATCTTCTCACCAGTGCACGAGTATTGAAAGTTGCAGATCCAGGGAAATATTTTGTGGTATGTACCGATGCATGCAGACAAGGGCTTGAAGGAGTCTTTATGCAGGACAACCACGTGATATGTTATGAGTCAAGAAAGTTGAAGGAGCATGAGAAGAACTATGCCACTCATGATCTAGAGCTTGCAGCCATAGTACATGCTCTCAAGATGTGGAGACATTACTTGATGGGTAGAATATTTGAGCTCAGGACAGACCATTGTGGTCTGAAGTATTTGTTTGATCATGTTGGGGTGCATACTCCATGTTTGGGTAACTCTGCGGTTAATTAGAAAATTTGTAAGCGGAGCTATGGGCCAAAATAGTCTTAGGGGTGTCAGGGTAAGTCAAAACCCTCTTTTTTGTAATAAACCCGTGGTTTAAATCCAGGGTTTAGGGTTTTTGGGTGCCCATGGTTTAAGACCATGGTTTTGTAAAACTGCGCAATATAAATAAGCGCTTGTGTAAAAATGATAGGTTAGGATTTTTTATGTAAAGAAAGATAAGGTGAAGTAAGGGTGGTTTTTGTAAGGAAAGGATAAGTCCCAGCTGTGTGCGTGGACGACCTCTGTAGCTGTGTGCGCAGAGGGTTTTGTAAGAAAAGGAAGAAAGATCTGCAGCTGTGTGCGCAGAATCCTGCTGCTGTGTGCGCGGATGTTAAGGACTGAAGGGATCTGCAGGTGAGTGCGCAGATCAACTGTGGTTTTGAGGAAAGAGGAATAAAACGCAGTTTGTGGACGTAGCCCCTACACTGGGGGTGAACCACGTTATATTTGGTGTCGTGGTTTTATTGTGTTGTTTCTGTTTCTATTGTTTTCATGCATTAAACTGAATACATCTAATATCATAAGATCACTGCTAGTAATAAGCTTTGCTGTGAATTCCCCGTAGTGGGTTATGCAAGTTTAGTTTGTTTATTGTGCTGCGAAGTCATACGTGAATGAATGATAAATTTACAAGTGTTGATTAATAATTGCTTTTAAAGGCTAAGGTACAGTAATACCCCTTTCTGCATGCAGAAACCTGATTCTGGGGCACCCCATTGCTGTTTCGGGTGAGACTGCAACCTGCGCGCAGGTTGTTGCTGAAAGGGCCAACACGGTGGGTCTTTTGTTGGTGCGACGTATAAGAAGTAACTCGGGTCTGCCCTATTGCCCAACAGATCAACCTACTCTGAATGCTATGAAAGTGAGAAGGCTGTAATTTTTATGTGGGTTTGATTTTGAAATCAAGAACATAAAGGAAAAATAGAATAAGGTAGCTGATGCACTTAGCGGGAAGGTTTTGGAAATGCATGTGGCATCTCTTAGTATTTTCCAATCAAATTTGAGGCAGTAGATTGATAATCATGGTGCTGGAGATGAATTGTATGAGCAAGTAAAAGACAAATTGCAACAACAAAGTCTTGAGAAGAGGTATTAAGGATATAAATTGGAAGAAGATGGACTTCTTACTTATAAAGGAAGAATTTCTATTCCAAATGTAGCATATTTGAGGAGAGTTGTTATGGATAGAATCCATCAAGCTCCATATTCTGGTCACCCAAGATATCAGAAGACAATTGCTACAGCTAGAAAGCAGTACTTTTGGACAGGAATGAAAAAGGACATAGCTGAATACATTTCAAGGTGCATGAAATGTCAACAAGTAAAGGTTGAGAATCAACATCCAGCAGGCTTGTTGTATCCTTTGCCAATTCCGGAATGGAAATGGGAATTTATTTCCATGGATTTTATTACAGGATTGCTGATGACTTGGAGACAACATGATTCCATCATGTTTTTAGTAGACAAGTTGACAAAAGTAGCACATTTTATACCGGTGAATTCTACGCATAAGACTGATGACATTGCAAAGATCTTCATGAAGGAGATTTTCAAATTGCATCGATTGCCGAAGGAAATAGTTTCTGACAGAGATGTCAAGTTCACTTCCAATTTTTGTAGGGGGTTTTTTGCAGATTTGGGTACAAAGTTAAACTTCAGCATTGCCTACCATCCTCTGACACATGGGTAGACAGAAAGGGTTAATCATGTGCTTGAAGATATGCTTCGCATGTATGTGATGGACAAACCAACCAAGTGGGAAGATTACTTACACTTCGTAGAGTTTGCTTACAACAATGGAAAACAGGAATCCTTGGGGATGAGTCCGTATGAAGATTTGTATGGAAGAAGGTGTAGGACACCAGTGACTTGGGAAAATCCAGTAAACAGGGTTGTGCTTGGACCAGAATTGCTCAAGGAAATGGAGCAAGAGGTTGTAAGGATTAGACAGAATGTGAAAGAAACATAGGATAGACAGAAAAGATATGTAGATAAGCATAGGATGAACATAGAGTTTAGTGTTGGGGATCATGTTTACCTCAGAGTGAAAGAAAAGAAAAGTTCCATAAATTTTGGAAGTTGTTCCAAGCTATCACCTAGATATTGTGGGCCGTTTGAAGTGTTTGAAAGAATAGGGCCTGTTGCATATAGACTTGCATTGCTTGCTAGTACTAGAGCTCATAATTTTTTTCATGTTTCTTTGCTTAAGAAATATGTACATGATCGTAACCATGTGATAAATTGGGATGTGATTCAGGTGGAACCTGAGGGAGAGTTCCAAATCGAGCCAATGCACATCCTCGATAGGGAGGTCACAATTCTCAGGAACCGAGCCATAAGACAGGTAAAGGTGCAATGGGAGCACTACGGACCAGAACAGGCTACGTGGGAGCTAGAGGATTCCATGCGATTGGCACATCTATTTTTGTTCAATTCTACGAAACACTAAGGCGGTACCAGTGTAGCATTTTGTTCAAATTTTGTAAAGCACTGAGGATAGTGCTATTTAAGGGGGAGGGGAATGTAACACCCCGTTTTTGACCCCGAAGCATTAAATATACATGATATATATATATATATATATATATATTGTAAATAATCATGGTGTGGAGCTAAAGGCCAAGGCCCCACCATCGATTTGGTTATGTTATGTTTAGTATTGGCATTGTCACCAATGGTATATCGGGACATATGACATGTATTAAATTGTGGCATCATGTAAATGTGCATTTTAATTAAATGAACCCAACTAGCTATGTTCACTGCAACCATATTGAGAAGGGGCATGATTTCCTAAGGTTAAGGGTGGGGATGTTAAACCTGGATCCCATGGGAAAAGCCATGTGTCACCACCCTGTTCGACTGCTCACCTTTCCTTGTCTCATTCAACCACCACCTTAATTGTTTTGTTGTTAGTTGGGCCATCTAATTGCTGGTAGGAAAACCACTAAGCCCATGCCTGCACTCTCTCCATGATGCGTATTTTGGGTTGTGGATGGTCTACCCACTATCCCGATCGTGAGCTATTCATTTTTCCCATGCAGAGCGGAGTTAAAAGGGATTACAATCCTTGTGTGGGGGTTCATTCTCCTCTTCCTCACTGACTGTTAGGATACAAATATTTACTTCCTCCTAATCATGCATAGAGTCTGCCTTTTTACTCCACCATTGTTTTCCAACGTTACTGCTATGTCTAGACTGTGCGACGTTCTATTGCTTCATCATGAGCCATTGCTGTGGTTTTCTCCTCTTGTTTTCCACCTTTGTTGGATATGTTTTCCCTTGTGAATTGGCTATGGTAGGCAACTTTGGGATCGTTTTGGCCATGATAGGGCCAAGAATGATCTACGGAGTTGTTTTCCCCTATTAAATATTAATAGCTGGTTTGCTACATGGACGCAGTGGTTTTGTCCTCGGACTGCATTAGAGTGGTGAATGAGGGCCTAATGTGCTTGATAAACCTAGTGGGTTAGGAACCACACAGACAGAGCTAGTGGGCTTGCTTTCTTCTCCACAACCTATCAATAGAACTAGAAGGGAGATTAGGGTCTGAGGGACTGCATTGCAGAGAGAGGACTGATTTCCTTGTCTTGGGTGTTTGTGTGGGTGTTTTAGAAGCCAAGATGGTTCTGGTGTCGGTGTCTGTAACTCTTAAATGGGCTCAACAGCTTAGCATTTAGCCTTTCCCCAGCTCTTGGATGGCCTAATAAAACCAACTTGGTTGGCTTGGCTGATCAGTTGTTCGCTTGATAAACCCAACTTTGTTGGCTTGGATAAATTGTGTACCCTTGTGGTGTTGTTATCGTTGGCTATGTGTAATCCTACTAGTTCTTTATTCCTTGGGGAATCATGCCCAGCTCAGGGGTGGAAGCGTTGCTGAGATATTAAGGAGCACGCGGGCCTATGGTTGGATGGAACATTGCAATGATGTAGCTAGTTGTGGAAAAAGCTCTTTATAAGATAAGTATTCTTTCCTAACTTGTGTCTACAACCATATTTACCATTGATGAATGATGATGTACATGTTAAATGTTGATTAATATGTTTGCTTTCATTGTGTATAGGAATGATCATGATTCATAATATGTTTTATGTTTTTAAGTATCATGCTTCAGCATTATATGCATGTATGTTCATGTTCATGGGGCTAGATACCTAGTTGATTTGGTGTGTGGTAGCGTGCTCTTCGCTGGTTGGAGGGTCGGGGACAGGGATAATTTCAGGGGCAAAATTTAGCCCACTGGGCTATATTTCCATGTTTTTCTCCCAAAAAAGATTCACCATTTTGCATTTTTTGAAGCCCTGTTTGCCCAATTTTGAAGGGGTACAAATTTTTTCCCCTAAAAATTGCCAAATTATTATATTAACGATATAAAACCCTTGGAAATTAAAACATTTTTTGAAAAATATTGCCAATCATTTTATAGTTGGATTTTTAAGAATTGGTAATATTCGCTAACATTTATACACTTTTAAATAAGTATGGTTCCTTAAAGTCATCCCTGGTCG
The DNA here is from genome assembly GCA_001517045.1 of Pseudotsuga menziesii. Lineage (NCBI taxonomy): Eukaryota > Viridiplantae > Streptophyta > Pinopsida > Pinales > Pinaceae > Pseudotsuga > Pseudotsuga menziesii. Next base: position 9,305 of record LPNX010099317.1, read on the forward strand.
GGAACATTACATTATGTCTTGTGAAAACCTGTTGAGGCGTAGAAAATAGCAGGTAACAACAGTTAGGGATTCTCCCCAGTAAACGTTCCCAACTAGCCCATTATTGTTTGGTATGGGGAATCCGTCCAGTTGACAGTCCGGCTACCATAGGTCAAGTAACAAAATTAAAGATTTTACCAGTTACAGCCTGGTCCACCGTGTGTATTTTAGTTTTTTAATTTAAGTATGATATGCAAGTTTCTATCTAAAAATGCATATTTATAGAGAATACGAGGAGCAGTCACAATGTGATGCGTAGGTTCTTACCTCTCGTCTTAACTCTCTCGCATCTAAATCACACACAACAAGAAACTAAAACTAACTATCTAACCTATCCCTAGGGAGAAAGATTATCATTTATCAATGAGTAATGTGTTTATGGACATGCATTAAGAAAAATCACAGATATCTGTTACTTATTTCAAAACACATGAACATTAATTGATATATGAACAACAAGATAGCTCATTGTTAATGAAAAGCCTTCATTACTCAGAGTGGAAATTTCATAGAATAAACTAGAGTGCATTCATAACAATAACATAGGTTCAAAGAGTTAGAATGATCTCACAGTTAATGGATGCAAGATGAAATGAAATAGTTCACATTCAACAGATCCATAGGACAGCATTTGAAAAATTCCAACAAGAAACTTGTAATTCTTTATTGCAAAAGGAAATAGTTCTTCTTGCAACATCCTCTCACAAATCTATCTGGGAAAAATTCCATTATTACATCTAACTCTCCTATAACTATACAAAACAACAAAACCTTTAGGCTGCCCCTCGTGACCTTTGGGCTCCCCCTGTGACCTTTGGGCTCCCCCCCAATGTTTAATCTCACAAATTTGTCTTTTAGTAAGTGTTGTACAATACATGATATTAAATTAAAATTTAATAGCACTTTTATAAAGAGAGACCAACTTGGTTGCTGATGAACTTTTCCCAAGCCTGGTCCTCTACTGCTATCGATCTGTTGAGATCTCACACCCCTACTTTCTTCTTCTCTTTCTTCATCTCCGCTTCTTCATTTTCTTTCTCTTTCTTCCTTGTTGCCTCCTTTCTTCTGCTTTGTCTTCTAGACATATCTTCTCTACAGCAGCAATCACCCTGTCATGAATAACCAAAAAACTATATCAGTCCATTTAGCTTCTCCATATGCATTCTATAAAATAAACTATATACAGTGTTAATGCATGAAAAAAATGACAAAAAAAGGAAATTCTGTGAGTTTGTGTCTTGAAATCCGCTAACTCTATTGTCCAAACTAAAATCACAAGCTCAAATAAAAAGACTCTTTACCTCAATCCAGGCCACATCTGGACTAACTCGAAATCATGAAAGCATGAATCATAACAATGTAACTGCCAAATATGAACCCTAACTTGTGCTCTTCATATTGGAGAAACTTGGAATCAACCAAAACTAACGGAAAAACTTTTCCATAATCAAATAGAGTAAAAGCACACAAAAAGGGCGGGAAAAACATTCTCAGCGAGCAGAACTACTAAGCATCGGGTGAAAACAAAAATCACATTGGTGTGTGGAAGCACTATATGCATCGGATGGTTAGTTCACTAAGCCGCCACAACGATGAAAACCATATAGACTAAGGGCTCCGGGACAATATAAAAACATCGGTGGTAGGCAACTCTAAAGCTAAAGGTCGGAGCTCAAAACCACTAATCATCGGTGAGATAGTTTACTAAGGAGCCGCAACGGTGGAAACAAATCAGACTACGACTTTCGATCAAAGTCATAAACCATTCCAATAGCAAAGAAACAAAAATAATGAAAAGCAATAAACCACGGAATCCATGAGGGCAAGAACTAATTCGTCAAAACGTTTGCCATTTGCCCTCTGAAATGACGATGACTTAGAAGACTAATGCTCCAATAGTGATAAAACAAAAACGCTGAAAGTCAAAAGTAATTTTTTTTTTGAAAATAAACCACAGAAATAAAATCCCATCAGCGAAAAACATGACTTTCCATCGAGACGTTCATTAGTTGGCTTCTGCAATGGCAGCTGCATGGAGAACTACAGCCCTGATTCTCTATTCAAAAGACTTCCGACAGCGAAAATAAAAATATATCATCGTAAAGAAAAAGGTTTGAACCAATAAACCACCCATCGACGAAAGTAAGAACTGTCCATCGGCCTATTCTCTATTTGTCCTCAGAAATGGCGGCTACATAGATAACTAAAGCTCCGATTCAAACTTCAATTGCCAACCATCAAAAATTCAAAGAAAAGTTAAGTGTTCAAAATATTCTTGGTTGGGATGTGATGAAATCATTTCATTTAACCTCTGAAACAGTGGCAGCATAGATAACTAAAGTTCTGAGTCAAACTTCAACTGACTTCCAATAGTGCTAAAACAAAATCATCGATAGAGAAAATGTTAAAAAATAAAGAAACTCCATAATCAAAAGCTTTGGCTAGACAAAGGCAGATTTAGATCATCCAACTTCAAAAACGAAGGAAACAATTGACCTCAATTCAAACTCAAGAAAATCCAAATTTGTAGTAGAGGGAAAAAAACAGAGTTCAAGAAACCAAAAAAATCCAAGCAAGGATAAAATCAAAAGGAGGGTCCAAAATTTTTCAAAAATTTGGGAAAAATGTTGCAACTGCAACAATTGGTGACTACCTGGTGAACCTAGATCTCTCGACAATTTCTTCCTTAAATAACAGACTGTCTAACAATAAAACCAACATGTTGAATTCTTCTAGATGTCTGGATTTCTCAAATGGAAAATGTATGTACTTTTAATCATTGATGATAGTCCAATTTAGGAAAATGGAAACCAATATTTCAAAGTTAAAATAACTCTTTTGAGGCTAGGAATATGAGTTTCATTTTTCACCTTTGTCTTCGGGTAGCTCCTAGATTGGACACCATAGGATTGTAACATATGGTAAATAGAAATATTCGTTTGTTCCTCACTCCCATGCCATTTTGTACTTTTGTGCTTTTGGACCTTTTTGTCCTTTTTGAGTCCTTCTGCATGCCTTTCTTTCTGAATTTTTATTCAGGCTCCTCTATCCATTGTGTCCTTTTGTGTGAGAGATGTATTTAATTTTCAGCTCATGGACAGAGAAGAACTTTGGCAATTTTGTACTCATTTGGTTCAGCACTTCATTTTGATACATATTGCTTTCTTACAATATTTTTTACTCTTATTTTCCTTTTGGCTTTCAATTCTTGGCATGGGATCATTTATATATAATATACTGTTTACCCTTGCTTCCTTTCCATGGGTCTTTTGCCGTCACCCCCTAAGACATTTTTAAATGTGAGATGGATGGTGCCTCGAAATAGTATTCCAGACCTTTTGATCCTGAGTTATTTTACAAGGATTAAGTAGGAATTCAGTGTGTTCATAGCCATTTAGCAAAACTACTAAAGTAGAAGAATTCTTTCAGGTAAATCAATAATACACAGTCTTATAATCAAAGATTTTGGTTAATCCAAAATTCTGATGCTCTCCATGCAACCAAAAGTTTGTTTCTTTTATTGAAATCAATCAAAATCTAACTAAACAAACAGAAATAAAATAAATAAAAAATAAACAATCAAATCAGTTTATTTATGTACAAGATAATCAAGAAATAAAAAACAAGAAAAATAAAGTTTGAGAACTAAACCACTAACTGGTTAGTTCTCTTCCCACCCCTGTAAATCTGGCAACTTGTAAGTTGAGGGGCCAGGCTTGACTGAAAATTGAAAAAGGCCTACCCATTATCTAGTTCTAAGAAATTTGAAATAAAAACTACGTCTGAAATTAAATCTACTATTTTACAATCAATCTCATCAGCCTGTGAAAATCGAAGGAGGGCTGGGTGTCTGGTGTACTGCTAGCTTCTTTCGCTTGGTAGTTTCCTCGTTCTAGCTCAATTAAATAATTTCCCAATACAGAATTCACTGGTTCATTTTTTTCTTCCAATTGAGTAACATTGTGCTTCATGTGGGGCTCTCTTAATATTTTTATTTGATTTGGAATTCCCTTATGAGGCAACCACAGATGTGACCAATCTGATGCAAAATATCCATTTAGCCTTGCTGACCAGTCTTGATTTAAAACAAGTCCATAAACATCAGGTATGTATGCTACTACAATATCAATGTAATGACATATCTTTTCATTTGCAGATAAGCGAATCAGAACATCTTCCATTTCCCCGACTACTTTCACATTGGTCCTATCTAGCTGAGTAACTTGCCAGGTAGTTGGTTTAGGTTGTCCATTGATCTTCTTGCAGACTGACAGTGGCATAACATTGATTGCTAACCCTGAGTCTACTAAAAAATTGTGCACATTATGGTTTAAAATCTCAAAAGTCAAAAGGAATGGTGGGGTTTTAAACCTAGCCTTTCCTCACACTTGATTCAACAATTTCTTCTACAGGTTGGTTGTTAGTGGGAATCTCTTTGTTTGGTACTTCAAGTTCTTTTAACAATCTTTCTTTCTGTTGAGGTACATTACACATTTCACATAATGAAATATTTGCCTTAGATTTTTTAATGTCCTCCACAATATTGTACCCCATCTCAGGTGCTTTGAGATTTTCCTTGACATTATCAACTTTGTCTTCAATAGGCTTAACAGGCATGTTGACTTGTTCCGGATCTTGACTGGTAATGGTAAATTCAGGTATTTTTTCAGCTGTGTTGTTCTTTTGTATTTTCTTCATATTCTCTTGAAATTTCTTAATCTTCAGAAGTATTGAATTGTCTTTATTTAACAAACCTTGACTTCTTGTTGTCACATTTGTTTATAATGTTTCTTCCTGTTTTAGTGAACCTTACACTTCTGTATCAAATAGTGAGACACAATCCCATAAAAACATAGCATCATCTTCTTGTTCTTCTATGGGTTGATTATTTTTTTCTTCCTGCTCATCATCTTCTGTTAGTTTCAAGTCCAATAGCTGATTCATTACTAATGTCATCGAATTAATCCATTGAGGGCAATTTTTTTCAGAAAGAGGCTGCTGATGAAAGGTGAAAAAATTATCCATACCTACCTTAGTAAAATTCATTGATGCATGACTGTGTGGAGGAGGTTTAGATTGATTGTTATCTTCTCTCCTTTTATAGTAAGGATTATAAGATTTATGAGTCTTTTTTTCTTTTTCCAAATCTATCACTCTATTAGATAGCTTCTGCGTCATTTTCAACATTCCTTCAATTTTTTTTTCTCCCGACTGCTCAGGATAATCTTCTATGCTCTCTTTTTCAGCTTCTACTCTCTCAGCTTCTTCATAAGTTTTTGACAATGTAGGCTTGACTAACATCTTGGAAAACATGGCCAATTCATGCCCTAGAGCTGAAGTATAGTATTCAATCAAAACTTTATCAGAGGGCTTATCAGCTGCAATTTTTTTTTTAAGATAAGCAGCAAACCTTTGTGTGAAACTATGCACTTTTTCCTTCCTTTCTTTCTTTAAAGCACATAACTCTTTCATTAGAGCTGCATGCATTTTCTAGAATGCATATTTACTTCTGAATATTCTTTCAAATGTGTCCCAATCTGTGATTGAATTTGTAGGCAGACCAAAATACCATGAGGTTGCTGCTCCTTTCAGGGTATGTGGAAATAATCTGCAGACTACATCTTCATGTTCTCCAGCCCATAGACCTTCTATATCCAAGTAAAATATTTGCAAATGATCATCTACCAAAATATTTTCAGTTGGGTCAAACTTAGGCAACATTTTCTCAAAATATTAAGGAAAATCATGCAAAGGAGATGTTAGGTTAAATGGTGATCTAGCCATCCAAGCAGGTGGTGGATTTGGTAGGTTGGCTGGTTGATTTGTGTTTACATTAGCCATGATTTTGGGTGGAGAATGAGGTGGTGAATGAATAGGGGTATGAACAGGTGAACAGTAAGGTGTATCTGGGTTCAAATAATTCAGAGGATGAACAACCTCCTATAAGGTTGTTTCTACCAGTTCTTCAAAATCTCCAACCAACACTGCGTCTTCCAATATAGGGCGGTCTTTCCTCCAATATTCTCTTCTAGGTAAGGAAGGGATAATTGGTAATCCTCTGATCTTTTTCACATAATCCCTAGTAATTCTTCTCAAATCGTCAACTACTTCATTATCGACAGGATAGAAAAACTCTTTACCCTTCTCTTCAAGAATTAGATTGGGAAACAAACTGCTCTCAGAACTGTTACCGGTGGAATAATTTCGAGGAAATGGGTTTCCTTGTCCAGACATGCACTGGCTTCCCTCCTTCTAGTGCCAAAAAATATTGCGACTTGGAAAATCGTAGGCAATAACAGTTAGGGATTGTCCCCGATAAACATTCCCAACTAGCCCATTATTGTTTGGTATGGGGAATCCGTCCAGTTTATAGTCCGACTACCGTATGTCAAGTAACAAAATTAAAGGTTTCACCAGTTACATCCCGGTCCATTGTGTGTGTTTTAGTTTTTTAATTTAATTGTGATATGCAAGTGCCTATCTAAAAATGCATATTGATATAGAATACGAGGATCAGTCACAATGTGATGCGTAGGTTCTTACCTCTCGTCGTAACTTTCTCGCATCTAAATCACACACAACAAGAAACTAAAACTAACTATCTAACCTATCCCTAGGGAGCAAGATTATCATTTATCAATGAGTAATGTGTTTTTGCGCATGCATTAAGAAAAATCACATATAGTTGTTACTTATTTCAAAACACATGAACATTAATAGATATATGAACAACAAGATAGCTCATTGTTTATGAAAAGCCTTCATTACTCATAGTGGAAATTTCATAGAATAAACTAGAGTGCATTCATAACAAGAACATAGGTTCAAAGAGTTAGAACGATCTCACAGTTAATGGATGCAAGCTGAAAATGAAATAGTTCTTATTCAACAGATCCATAACACAGCATTTTAAAAATTCCACCAAGCTTTCTCCAACAGGAAACTTGTAATTCTTTATTGCAAAAGGAAATAGTTCTTCTTACAACATACTCTCACAAATTTATCTAGGAAAAATTCCATTATTACATCTAACTCTCCTATATTTATACAAAACAATAAAACCTTTGGGCAGCCCCTTGTGACCTTTGGGCTCCCCTTGTGACCTTTCGGATCCCCCCCAACCGTTTAATCTCACAAATTTGTCTTTTAGTGAGTGATGTACAATACGTTATATTAAATTAGAATTTAATAGCACTTTTATAAAGAGAGACCAGCTTGGTTGCTGATGAACTTTTTCCAAGCCTGGGCCTCTACTGCTATCGATTTGTTGATATCTCAGACCCTTACTTTCTTCTTCTTTTTCTTCATCTCTGTTTCTTCATTTTCTTTCTCTTTCTTCCTTGCTTCCTCCTTTCTTCTGCTTTGTCTTGTAGACATATCTTCTCTACAACAGCAACCACCCTATCATGAATAACCAAAAAACTGTATCAGTCCATTTACCTTCTCCGTATGCATTCTGTAAAATAAACTATATACAGTGTTAATGCATGAAACAAAATGACAAAACAAAGAATTCCTATGAGTTTGTGTCTTGAAATCCTCTAACTCCATTGTCCAAACTAAAATCACAAGATCAAATAAAAAGACTCTTTACCTCAATCCATGCCACATCTGGACAAACTCAAAATCATGAAAGCATGAATCATAACAATGTAACCTCCAAATCTAAACCCTAACTTGTGCTCTTCATTTCGGAGAAAATTAGACTTGACCAAAATGCATGGACAAACTTCATCTTCATCAAATAGAGTAAAAGCACAAAAAAAGGGTGGCAAAAACCTTCTTGGCGAGTAGAACTACTAAACATTAGGTGAAAACAAAAATCTCATCGACGGGTGGAAGCACTATATGCATCAAATGGTTAGTTCACTAAGTCGTTGAAACAATGGAAACCATATAGACTAAGGGCTCTGGGACAATAGAAAAACATCGATGGTTGGCAACTGTAAATCTAAAGGTCAGAGCTCATAACCACTAATAATCGGTGAGATAGTTTATTAAGGAGACGCAACGGCGGAAAACAATCAGACTACAGCTTTCGATCAAACTCATAAACCGTTCTGATAGCGAAGAAACAAACATAATGAAAAGCAATAAACCACGGAATCGGCAAGGACAAGAACTAATTCATCGGAACGTTTTCCATTTGCCCTCCGAAATCGCGGCGGATTAGAAGACTAATGCTCCAACAGTGATAAAACAAAAATGTCGAAAGTCAAAAGTAAATTTTTTTTTGAAAAATAAACCAAGGAAATAAAATACCATTGGCGAAAAACATGACTTTCCATCGGGACGTTCATTAGTTGGCTTCCGCAATGGTGGCTGCTTCGAGAACTACGACCCTGATTCTCTATTCAAAATACTTTCGATAGAAAAAACAAAAATATATCATCGTAAATCAAAAGGTTTGAACCAATAAAACCACACATTGACGAAAGTAAGAACTTTCCATTGGATCGTTCTCTATTTGTCCTCTAAAACGGCGGCTGCATAGATAACTAAAGCTTCAATTCAAACATTGTTTTCCAACAATCGAAAATTCAAAGAAAATTTAAGTGTTCAAAATATTCTTGGCTGGGAAGCGATGAAATCAGTTCGTTTAACCTCCGAAATGGTGGCAACATAGATAACTAAAGTGCCGACTCAAAGTTCAATTGACTTCCGATAGTGCTAAAACAAAATCATCGATAGAGAAAATGTTAAAAAATAAACAAACTCCATAATCAAAAGCTTTGGCTAGTCAAAGGCAAATTTAGATCATCCAACTTTTGAAACGAAGGAAACAATTGACCTCAATTCAAAATCAAGAAAATCCAAATTTGTAGCAGAGGGAAAAAACATAGTTCTAGGCAAGGATAAAATCAAAAGGAGGGTCCAAAAATTTTCAAAAATTTGGGAAAAAAGTTGCAGTTGCAACAGAACCTTTTGAATAAAATTACAGAGCCGAATGCTGGTTCATCTTCAAAGGGTCATGTATTTTTTATGTTACAATCTGTGCTTTCTTTCCTTGTGAATGTGTTCTAATTGTTTACCTTCCTTTCTATTTTATTTCATGTCTGAAACGTAGTGTGTAATAGTTTTAGAATTCATACATGTTATGCTCTGGATATTGTTTCAGATATCCACAAATATTTCTTCTAAATTTGATATGGAATTCATCCTGCGATGCTCTATATTAATGGATCGTTCATGTTTCTTTCCTATAGCCAGTGTTAACTTTTCATATGCTTAGCTAAGACATCAGTATTTCATTTCATTTTCATAACAAAAGCATATAAACAGGATCACTAAAAGATAGACAAGCACAACAATACAAAAGGAACACAAAGATTTATCCTAGGAAAACCCTAAAGGGAAAAACCCAGCGAAAGCTTCCTTAATATAGATGCCCCAAAAAGATAAAAGATAAAACTAGTAAGGAGATCAAAGTTTGATCCTCCTCCTTCTCCAGCTACTTCTATTCTCCACTAATGCGCTACACAAGTGAGAGTGTGTGTGTCTCAAATGAGGAGCACCACACCTCTATTTATATTCATCCGTTCACTTGAATTAACTCATTCGACATGTAGGCTTGAGTTAAATCATGTAGGCTCAAGTAACCACACTGGGGTGCTAATGACCCACCTTTACAATTAGAGGGGACTACCTCATGACTCTTATTAGTTCTTCATATTAGAAGCATCGGGGTACAAAGTAATATAAGTGGTTCTCCCGGTAGGACCATCGAGGACCACAAAATATACATATAGAATATTCTTCGAAGTTACAATATTTCAACACTCCCCCTTAACGAGAAGGGTATTCTACAACAACATCAACAACAATAATAGTAGGATAGAGATAGGGGACATCATCAACATCATCAGGGTAACACATCTATAAATCATTGGAAGCTTTTCAACATCATATAGTCTTCGTCTTCAGTTTTCAATGACAGCAACCTTTTGATCAGCATCAACATCTTTTGACCTTTTGATCAGAAATATCTTCAACACTTTGACCTTTCAATCAGAAACACCTTCAACAACATCTACAACAACATCTTCATATGTTTGACCTTTCGATTAGGAACATCTTCAACACTTAGACCTTTCAATCAGCAACATCTTCAGCGTTTGACCTTTCGATCAGCAACAATGTCTTCAACATTTTCAGCAACATCTTCAGTACTTTGATCTTTCGATCAACAATGACATCTTCAACATTTCGATCAGCAACGCCTTCAGCATTTTGATCTTTCGATCAGCAACAACTTCTTCAGAATTTTGTTCTTTCAATCAGCAACATCATCATATCCTGATCAGTAACATCGTGATCAGCACTATCATCATACTTCAATTCTTGAACAACATCATCATCATCATATTCTGATCCTTTGATCAGTACATTGTCATCATCACATACTGATCATTTGATCAGTACATCATCATCATCATACTTTGATCTTTCAATCAGTACATCATCATCATGCTTTGATCTTTTTGATCAGTACATCATCATCAGCATTCTCTGATCTTTCGATTAGTACATTGTAATCATCATCATACTCTGATATTTCGATCAGTACATCATCATCATCATCATACACTGATCTTTCGATTAGTACGTCACCATCATCATAAAAACATCATTATCATCAAGACATCAACATCATCAAAACATCAACATGATCCTTCCTTTCGGAATTACGGGATTTAGGTCTTTACAGAGTTGCCAATGATCCTTCCTTTCAGAATTACAGGATTTAGGTCTTTATGGAGTTACTAATGATCCTTTCCTTTCAGAATTATGGGATCAACACATTTGTGGAACTCAGACAATCCTTCCTATTGGAATTACAGGATCAACACATATGTGGAACTCAGACAATCCTTCCTATTGGAATTATGGGATCAATTCAATGATCCTTCCTTTTGGAATTACAGGATTTAGGTCTTTACGGAGTTACTAAAGATCCTTCCTTTTGAAATTACGGGATCAACACATATGTGTAACTCAGACAATCCTTCCTCTAGGAATTACAGGATCAACACATGTTCTCGAGTACCGAAGTCACCGGATTCGTTCTGCACCGAAGTTCAAGGATGATACAATCCTACCACCTTCTCGATGACCGAAGTTCACCGGATCCATTTTGAACCGAAGTCCAAGGATGATACAATCCTACCACCTTCTTAATGACTGAATTTCACCAAATCCATTCTAAACTGAAGTCCAAGGATGATACAATCCTTCCACCTTCTCGATGACCGAAGTTCACCGGATCCATTCTGAACCGAAGTCCAAGGATGATACAATCTTGCCACCTTCTCGATGACCGAGGTTTACCAGATCTATTCTGAACCGAAGTTCAAGGATGATAAAATCCTACCACATTCGCGATGACTGAAGTTACACCGGATCCATTCTGAACCGAATTTCAAGGATGATACAATCCTACCACATTATCGATGACCGAAGTTACACCGGATCCGTTCTGAACCGAAGTTCAAGGATGATACAATCCTACGACATTCTTGATGATCGAAGTTACACCAGATCCGTTCTAAACCAAAGTTCAAGGATGATACAATCCTATGACATTCTTGATGACCAAAGTCACCGGATCACTTCTGGACATATGTCCTGGGATGATACAATCCCTCTTCATTCTCGAAGAACGAGGTCTCCGGATCACTTTAGGGAGAGTTCCGAGGGATGATACAATCCTACTGCAACATCATTGCTCCCCCTTTCGGGGAAGGTGTTTCCAAACCACACCAAGCTTGTCTCAAAATTGTTCAAACTTTACTCGGGATATAGGTTTCGTCAGCACATCATCATCTAAACCATATTCATCTACGTCTTCAGTATGTGAATACTGAACTATCACCATTTGTATCTCCAGTATGTGAATACTGAAAGCATCATCATCTATATCTTCAGTATAGAAATACTGAAAGCATCATCATCTATATCTTCAGTATAGAAATACTGAAAGCATCATCACCTCTATATTCAGTATAGAAATACGAAGTCACCATCATCTGCATGTAAATACTGAAACATCATCTATATATTCAGTATGGGAATACTGAAACATCATCATCTGCATCTTTATCTTGTATGTAGAAATATAAGATTTCTATGTGTTACGACGGAACACAGGGTTCTCTGTTATCACAACTCTTGTTATCACATAGAATCAATGTAGTATCCATCTTTAGGTCAAGGAGACCTAATATCAGCTTCTGAATCCATATGGCTTCACAACTTAGCGGAGCAATCTTCTATGTATTCTGCTTTTGTTGTTCTAAGGGAAACACTGGATCATTTCCTGCTAAGCCATGAACTCATAGCAGACCTCAAACAAAAGCATCTACCTGATGTGCTTTTCCTATCTGAGATACTTCCAACCCAATCTACATCTGTATAGCCATACAATCTGTAGTCATGGCTACCATCATAGTATAGACCAAGGTCTATAGTCCCTTTCAAATATCTCATCACATGTTTTGCAGCTACTAGGTGAACCCGTCTTGGTTGAACAACATATTGACTTAAGGTGTTCACAGCAAAACAAATGTCTGGTCTAGTATTTTTTAAGTACATCAATGACCCAATGATCTGTCTCTAATGAGTCACATCCACTAACTCTGCTGAGTCACCAGCTAATAGCTTCAGGTTGGAGTTCATGGGTGTGGCCATGGCTTTGCATTCCAACATATTGAATCTCTTCAATATCTCTACTGTATACTTTCCCTGGTTGAGAAAGATTTCTTCTGAACTTTATCATACTTCTAGACCTAGGAAACAATGCATTAACCCAAGGTCTTTCATCTCAAATTCTTCTGCTAGTTTCTTCTTGCTTTCTATGATCTGTTTCTCATTCCGTGTCAAGAATAAGTCATCCACATATAATAAAAGGATGACAGGTTCATCTTCTACAACCTTGTAGTAAAGGTAAGGATCGACTTTACTCTTGGAAAATCCCATGCTCGTCAGGAGACTGTCTATTCTTCCATACCAAGCTCGAGGAGCTTATACAAGGCCTTCTTCAATTTGCATACGTGAGTATGTCTATCTTCAACTTCAAATACTTCTTCTTCGATCACACCATTTATAAAATCTATTTTCACATCCATCTGGTGTAAGCCCCAATTCATCATGGATGCAAGTGCCATGGTAGCTCTAATTGAAGTATGCCGTGCTACTGGGGAAAATGTCTCTTCATAATCAATTCCCTCTTTTTGAGGGAAACCTCTGGCCACAAATCTTGCTTTATACTTCTCAATACTTCCGTCAGCTACATGATTTATTTTTCATATTTATTTGGAGGATACAATACTCTTTCCTTCTGGTTTGGGAACTGTGTCCCAAACATCATTCTAGTATTCTTTAATCATAACATATTCCATGAGTTCGTCTTGTTGGGTCATCAACATATCCTAGTATTCTGCATTCAACCTTAAAGGTTGGAACCCACTTTACTCTTGGTAAAGTCTCGATCCAGTAGGAAGTTGTCCATCATGTCGTACCATGTCGAAATTAGATATGTTCTGTAGTCACTCCCCCTAAAGTGGAGTATCATCTTCCTTCTTCATTCTGTACAGGTGGCTCTATGCTTGATATATACTTGTCAATAGAGTATGTCATGTCATAGTCTATTCTTTCTGAGGAAAATCATGAACCTTGCTTTGTACACTTGTTCTTGTAGATCCATATGGAAGATACTACATACTTCCCTTTATGTCTCGAAATCATATCATATACATCATTCCCCATGATCAACTGTTATTCTTTGATCATAGCTTCTTTCATTGAATTCTTTTCTTCATATTGAGTTATCTTTTGTACCCATGGTGGTCTTCATCCTTTGGGGTGGATCTACCACTCTTTGAAGCTCTTTCTTCTGTCATGGTGTCTCTGACCCTGGGAGCTTCAGATTCATGTTTATTGGAGTGAATTTTGAATTGTCATCACTTCTTCTTCGAAACAAGTCTCATCCTTGTTTTCTTGTAGGAGGTTGTTCAGGACATTTCCTACAATTCAAATGCACCAATTTCATGGTTAGAACTATTTCATAAAACATATGCATAATGACAAAGTCTTATGCATCATGCAACTGTTTAGCTAATACAACATTCATCCATATCTCACAGAAAATTTCTAGATGCCTTCCATCTCTACCATGACATCATTGAGATTGTGCACTAATCCAATATGTCAGCAAAGAGGTTTCATTCTAGATAAGTAGCAATGGAGAGATGTATAGCACCATGAGCTACTTACCAATTCACATGCATATTGGTAGTATACAGTCATTAATGCAAACAATCTATCATGCATAACACTTCAACTGAATATAATCAAATGCATAACAAAACAATATCATTAAATGACAATTGAATAATTATCTTTGTTTGTTTTGTGGGTAGACTCCTTTTTTATCATTCTCCTTCATCATCTTCTTCATTCATGAAATCATCATTTGTTATCCAAATGATAGTATGGATAAGAGGTTTGTCAAGAGTTGAGTTCTTCATATTCCTCATCGCTTGAGGGATATTCTTTGAATGGTGAGAGCTTGATCTTCAATTTGCTCCTATCTTTCTTCTTCTCTTCTTATGAGATGAGCTTCTTCTTCTTCCCAAAGTGAACTGAAAATAATTACTTACTTATGGCACACATTCCTTGCATGAATGAATCCCATGAGCATGGGAGGCCATTCAAGGTGGCTATCACCACTTCTGCATTCTCTGCTTCTTCTTCTACCGCTTCAAGATGTTATGCATTCTGGATCTTCACATTCTTCAATTGTTTTCTCAAATTCATCTTCTGAATTATGTTCTTATCTTCAAATAGCTTGATCAAGGAATCAAACATCTTCAGTGTCTTTAGGGAAGACACTTGTGGTACAATTTGATTTGTGATTGAATCAACAATGATCTTCTTGGCCTTGATCAAGTTCTTCTTGTGTGAGGCTTTCAGGCTCATCTCCCTCTAGAACTGGAACCTCTCTACTCATGTATGTGTCCAATTCATTTTCTTCAGAGAGATCAGATACTTCCATGCTTGGAAGTTTTCAAATTCACCAAGTTTATCATCAAGCTGATGTGATAGATCACTTTGAAATGAGAACCTCAAATGCAAATAGCAAACGATTAGATCTTACGGATTTGAAGTGTTCGTCCTACTTCCGGAGGTAGCTGATCTAGGGTTTGTCAGAGAAACCCTAATTTTCAAAACTTAGAATATTTTAGATATGATTGGATATAAATATAGATATCTTCAAATGGAGCTGTCCAATGTACTCATTTTCTGAAAACAGTGGAGGGAAGCTCTCGGCACAGGAAGCCCTAGTTTTCCAATTTCTTCTGTAAAAATGCCTGTTGCTGTTTCTATGATACCTCCAAACTTACTACTCCTCGGTGTCTACAATTTATCACTGAGGTAACCTCACATGTACCTAATATAACACCATATTTTTCATTAGAATTTGTTTCACCAATTGGGATTTATGATCATTTTCCCAAGGTGACCTGTTACAGGACTGTTTAGAACAGTGAAGTTGTACGGCATGCCACATGTCACTGATTCATCTTCAGGTTCTGAAATTAGGACCAAAAAAATTAAATTCTATGCTATTTCTAGAATATCTTCCTGAATTCCATTTGGAACTCTGTAGCCCAATCTATAGAAATTGTCCCTAGGTGTCTTGTTTAGGGATGAATTCTGGAAGAGGCTAGAACCCTAACTTGGAGGGATCATATCTCCTAGAATATAGTGCATATGAGGCTGAAGTTTGGACATAGTGTTCATCCAGATTTTAGCTTCCGTCCTGGGAATTTTTAGCGCTTGAACCTTCGCCAATATTGGGATATAGCGAATATACCAAAACTTAGCAGTTTTAGTATTCAGGGTTTTTCTAGCTCCGGGTCAAACTAGGGTTTGACTTTCCCGGAGTTTCACCCAACCAAAAATCTTGATCCAGGTCTCTAAAATTTGATTCTGATGAGGAGATCAATCCTATGCTGGGCTCACTAAAAAATTCTTCTTTTGCAAGAAGCCCTAATTTCCCACACCGAAAGCTAAAAATGCTCGAAATCGAATTCCGCTTTGACAGAAAGATACGCCCTTCAATGGAGAGTCATCCTAGCCTTCTTTTGCTGATCGATTGTGAAGAGAGAACCAAAAAGTAAGAATCCCTAGATTCTGTAGCTGCACAATGTCTTCTTTTCAAGGTGGCTCTGATACCATGTTGACTTTTCATATGCTTAGCTAAGACATCAGTATTTCATTTCATTTTCATAACAAAAGCATATAAACAGGATTACTGGAAGATAGACAAGCCCAACCATACAAAAGGAACACAAATATTTATCATGGGAAAACCCTGAAGGGTGAAACCCAGCAAAAGCTTCCTCAATATAGATTCCCCAAAAAGATAAAATATAAAACCAGCAAAGAGATCAAAGCTTGATCCTCCTCCTTCTCCAACTACTTCTCTTGTCCACTAATGCACTACACAAGTGAGAGTGTGTGTGTCTCAAATGAGGAGCACCACACCTCTATTTATATTCATCCGTTCACTTGAATTAACTCATTTGACATGTAGGCTCAAGTTACACATGTAGGCTCAAGTAACCACATTGGGGTGCTAATGACCCACCTTTACAATTAGAGGGGACTACCTGATGAATCTTGTTAGTTATTCCGATTAGAAGCATTGGGGTACAAAGTAATATAATTGGTTCTCTCAGTAGGACCATCGGGGACCACAAAAGATATATTTCAACAGCCAAAAAATCAATGAATGACTATAACTGAATAATTATCTTTCCTTTTTCAAAGTTCTTAGCAAACAGTTTTGTATTATCCTTATCTATTTTGACTCCATAGATCAATGGTTATACGTTTTATTTCAACCATATACATAACTTAAAATTGTTGGTTCAATTATCTGTCCTTGTTAAATCTATATTCGAGAGATCCCTCTCTAGGAAGAAAAGCCGGTTTCTTTCTAAAAGTGGTTTTGTTGTTACCTTGAGATTACCTTTTACAACCTCAAGTATATTTTGAGTGATAACAGTGTTGACTCCATCTTACGATGTTGCCTTACACTTACGGATGCTAAGATCGTCTTAAATCATTTCCATGCAGGAACGTGTGGTGGTCATCTATTTAGGTTGGCTACTGCCCAAAAAATCTTGCATACTAGGTATTTTTGGCCTTCTATTTTCAAAGATTGCATTGAAACAGTCAAGAAATACCCACCATGTCAAACGTTTACTTCCAAGAAATGTACATATCCAGCTTTGCTCCATCCCGTTGTAGCAGCTGGCCCCTTTGCAAAATGGGGCATAGACTTCGTGCACTGTAGACCTACCTTAGTTGGGGGGCATGGCTACATTATTGTGGCTGTGGAGTATTTTAAAAATGGGCTGAGGCAATACCCACATATGTCGAAGAAAGTAAGACTGCTACACTATTCTTATTCAACCATATCATTGTGAGATTCAGGATTCCTAGGGCCATCGTGATCGATCATGGATCAAATTTTCAAAACAAAATGATGGCAGAGCTCAGTGTAAAATTAGGTTATTGTCACGATAACTATACACCATACAATCCTCAAGCCAATGGTCGATTTGAGGCTATAAACAAATGATTAAAAATAATGCTTCAGCGGATGGTAGGGCAAGCCAAGTCAAACTGGCATTTGTAGCTCTTCTCTACACTTTGGGCCCATAGGACTATTTTCAAAACTTCCACTGGTTTTACACCTTTCCAATTACTATATAGGATGAAAGCTACTCTCCCGATAGAGTGTGAAATCCCTTCTTTAAAGCTTACAATGGAATTATTACCCAACACCACTATAGACGAAGAAAGATTCATGTATCTAAACAAACTTGATGAAACTCAATGCAATGCTTCCTTAGCTAATGAGGCACATAAACAATGAATGAAAGTTCAATATGACAGGACTGTCCAACCCTGTTCCTTCAATGAAGGAGATCTGGTCTTGACTTATGAACAGAAGCATGACAAGCCGAGGGTAGGCACATTTAAGTCTATATGGCATGGGCCCTATATTATCAGTTGCATTTTAGATAAAGGGTCATATGAATTGGTTGATTATGACAAGATACCTTTGGGAGAGCCCCGAAATGGGATCTACCTCAAAAGATACTTTGCCTAGGTCATCTAGCATAGGGTCTTTGTAAATATTGTTTATAGTTTTCTATGCGTCTTAGCTTTGAGAAGTGTGTCTTTTGTGTGATTCAAAATGTATTTTTTCGTAAAACCCTACTTATGCATGTCTTTTGTTTGATGGATAGATGACTTCCATCATTGGTTTTGTTGATGGTGCTCATTGATATACACTTAACCTTGCATCAACAGCTTGGGTATTGTACTCTCCTACAAGTGAGATGGTGAGTTCAGGGGGTATTCTTTTAGGTCCCTCCACCAACAATCTGGTAGAATATCAAGCCATGATCGAATTGTTGACGGAAGCCCTAGCTAATGATGTAAGGAAAATTAGGGTTTACCTAGAATCTGAACTAGTTGTCCAACAGCTTAATTGAGTCTATAGCATCCGAAGTCCCATGCTTCTCCATACTTTCTGAAGAGTTAGGTTGTTAGAGAGGTCTTTTGAGCAAGTTACATATCAACACATTCTGAGACATTTAAATGCTGTGGCAGATTCCGTAGCTAACTATGTCTTAGATTGACATATTGCTAATTTTTAAAAATTCCATTTGAAACATAAGCAACACATGTAAATTCATAAGTAGATAATCATTTCACACATCACATTTTCCACAAACACAACTGTAAATATAAGGGTTTGTAATATATAAAAATTTGTAGCACCGAGATACAAAATTTGGGTTGAAGCATCTCTAGATTTCAATGCTCGTTCAATACCATAAAAAGTTCAGAATACATATACATAAGGAAAAATCTGAAGCTTCGAAGCTTTCAGTAATACATATACAAAAAGTGAAAATCAAGGAAGACTAATCCTCATTATGCTCATGGTAGCATGCAATGGTTTGGGCCACTCTTCGGAGTAGCCTAGAGAACCGTCTAGAGACACCTGCAATATGGCGTTGATAATTCCTGGGTACCTCATCAGTAGTCATTTCAGGGATGCCCGCGGTCAAGTGCTGTAGGTTCTCCTTGAGATCTATGAGCTCTTCTTCAGCTTCAGAGCGGTATAGCATCATATCCCTGGTACCTGCTCGCCTAGAAATAGGAGACATCCCTGCTGGACGGACAGATCCAATGTCTGCATGGAAACATTTTTATCTTAGTACTACAAAATAAAAAATGAAATAAAATACAAAAAATTAAAAAAAACAAGTGGATAATGTCTTTTCTTACCTCGATCATTCCATACTTCTCCCTCAGGTAGATCCAGCTCCGGATCATCATGGAAGTCTACCCCTTCATAGGCATAATCCTCCACCATAGGTAATTGGTTTCTCAGCCAGCGAAAGAAACCTAACCCATATCTAAATTTGGGACCTCCACCTCCAAGGCGAGGCATGGTTGTAACCCATGCAAGCATCCTTGGATCCTCAGGTTCAATCCTAGTAATGGTCAACTATGGTCTCATTTGACGTACATGTTGTAAGATAAAGGACACTACCACTGCTCTGTAGCCAAATTGCTTCAACATTCCTCTTTTTCACTTGTTTAATTGACTCTTCAAACACACCAGCATGCCTTCACGCCAGTTGAAGATAGTGGGCTCCATGCAATGCAAAGCATATAGCATATGTGATCTGCTGGTAAGGTGGGAATCCCTAGTTCTGGCCACCTTGCCGATAGTATACACCACTGTCCTCGAAGGAAGATCTATGATAGACTTTATTTGTAGCTTCCCCAATTGGGACTCTATACCTAGTGAGCAATGCTAATCAATGATATCATCCAAGGATCCCTCCCCTCCTCGTCCACCAGATAGAACTATTGGGTTTCCCCTCATAAACAAACCGGTCAGAAAATAGATATCATCAACCTCTATAGGTAGGATATGGACTTCCACCACAAAATGTTCCTGGTCGGGATCCCACATATCTATGATATACTCTAGCAATCGGATATGTGCTTTCATTCCAGGTATCCAAAAATACTTTAGAAGCCCGATAGTTTCGCAGAGCCTCAATAGTGGCTGGATCATTAGCTGGCTAGTTGTTTGGGACTTCGTGTTCCCTTTCCTTCCAAATTACCATGATGCACCTGTAACATGCAAATTTTAGTTAGAAAGCATTTCATGGGTAAAAGGAAGAAAATAAAATAAAATGACAAATTGCAAAGCAAGAAGAAAAATATGGAAAAATTGTTTTTCGGGTGATTTAAGGTTTTTTGGTTTTTCTATCCCTGCAGTGATGTTGCTACCTTTTGGCCACAGAGCACCACGACACTGTTGCCTATGTCTTGTAGAGCGTCAAGCGGCTATCTTCTATGGACAGAGCACCTATGGTGCCTCTGTCCCAGCTTGACAGAGCATCGTCGGGAGCTCTGCCCAATGGCCAAAAACCCTACAGGGAGAAAGTTTTTCCCTCTACCATGGTTAAAAACCTCTATTGGGATGGTTAATCCCCTACCCTACTATTTCAAATGGTTAATCTATTATCTATCTTAGTTTTAAACAATCAAATCATTTTAAGAACATAAATTTAAACAATGCAAAAGAAGTAAAATGGCATTTGTTGAGCATAGAAGGGGAAAGAATCAAAGGCTTACCTCTTCTACAGAGAATGATGAAATGATGGAGTGAAGCACCCTTTCAAAATCACCGGAAAGAACTCTTGCTATCAAATCCAACTACCAAAACTCACCAATGGTAAAAAGAAAATGGTAAAAATATATTACCTACCCTTTCTATTTATAGAATATTTGGAGTTTTCAAAAATGCATTATAATTTATTTTATTTTTTACTTTCTATAGTTTTGGGAAAATGGATTTTAATCGTGTTTTTTGAGTTTTTTTCAGGTTAAAATTTGGTAATGGCTACGATGTAAGCTATTTTTGTCTTTTTCAAGATTAGAGAAAAAATAAAAAAGTACTAAGCGTCATTTTACAATTTTTACATGCTCATTAAAATTCTAGTAGAAAGGTGTCGAGTATACTTTTTCACTTTTTTAGACTCGTTAAAAGTGGATTATGAAAAAGGAACCTATTTTGGGAGTTAGATTTAAGCTCTTTTTAGTCTCCTCAAAAAACAAAAAGATTGCCAAGCGAACTTGTTACATTCACATTTGTAAAAGAATCATAACGATTCACTAGTCGAGGGTAGGTTATCTCTTTTTCGGACCGACTAGCCTTATTTACGAAAAAGGACCTTTCGGAGTCTTCTTAGTCATTTCAGACTCTCTAAACATGAAACAACAAATGATTTTTCTTTCATAGGACTCGTAAAACAAAACGATGAAAGAATCTATTTGGGAATGAACCCCTCCTTTCTCAGGTTCGTGAAAAATATGAGAATGGACTCGTCATTTGATGAGCTTTAACGAGTGTTTGACACCCTCTTTGGACTCGTAAACATGAAAAGAGGAACTCACGTTTCAAGGTCGGGAAATTAAAGGAAAGGGGAATGGTTTTCATTTGTTTATATGGAAATACTCTATAGTCCACCTTTGAACATGGAACCTACCTGCATTTTCATATCTGAACAGTTGGGTTTTCAGCTTGTCTCCAAGTCGATCCACTTTTGTGAGTCACCTGACTCTATTGAGTCAATTCAAAGAATGTTTCTTCATATTCCTTGCATTACACCTGGTTCTATTCTCCTTTAAGTCAATGTTTCCAAGTCATGAGTCGTGCCGTCAAATTGTTAAAAGGATGTCTCTCCCAGGAAAAACAACTCATCAATAACTTCACTTGTCCTTAAGAGTAAGTCATGTCTGAGTCAGTCCTATTACTTCAAATAAAATTTTGTTCCTAGTTTCATTTCATTGATGTGGGAATCATCATGGCCCTCCTATGACAAGTCTATTCCTGTTGACTTCAGATCATTATCCAGGAATTAGACCTAGAAACATATAAAGTACCTTGAAGCTTGCATGCCTCAAATGGTAGGTTTTCTCATTTTCAACAGTAGGTTTTCATCAATGACCTCTGATTGGAAAATTCTGTCAAGTGTTCAACTTCAGAACACTTTATTCAAACTTGAGAGAATGTAATTAGATACCTTGGGGATCATTTACATCAATGGCGATTTCCCTCTCACTTGTTAACAGCTTACATCATTGGCTAGTAATCAAGTGGTTTCTACCATGTTCGACGTCAAGACATTGTAATTGCATGGTTAGATTTGTATCATTTGGGGATCAAAATGAAGACCTTGAGTGGTTAGGATTTCCCATCATCATTGCCTATGTGTAGGTTGCATTTGGAGATCATTTACAGTCATGACACAGATCCACATTGTATGCTTGGTGGTGGTGCTCTGTATTTGAGTTCAAAAGACATGGATCTACTTTGTATTCTCCATAGTTATGTCTTGCCTCCCATATCAGTTATTCATGGATCTACAATGTATTATTGGTAGCCATGATGTGGTCATCATCATAGGTCTGCAATTTATTGGTCCACAACTATGATTGGTTTAGATAAAGTTAGTTACTGGTCCTGTATGAGTTTGTCTTTGTTTGGCTTTGTATCAGATGGAAAAATTTGCAAACAATTTCACCTATCCCTTCCTTCTAGCTTCATAATTTGTGGAGCATTCTGTTGCACCTAGAAATCTCACATTGCTTATCAGCCTTCATGAGAATTTCACATTACCTTTCAACCTTCCAGAAATCCTGGTTTGAGTCACCTTGGTCACGTTTTTCCAAACCTAGAAAGGACGGCGCGTTCATGTTTTTCACATGGGGCATCAGCAGCGCCTGTTACAGTTGACCCAAAAGTGTTGTTTTCTCCTTTCTTTGGCAAAAACCTTAGGTCGATGCCTCTTTTAGTTTTCCTAAAAGCATCGGTGGTCAGAAAATGAGGAAAAATAAGCTTCTAGAAGCTTCTATCCGGAAGCCTCTATGGGGTTAGTTTCTATATGCTTGGGATAGGTGGCATTCACCTTCCTCACCTATAGGGAACTCATCCTATCCTTTTTCCAAGTCATCTCTTGAGCTCTAGGCCTATAAATGAAGCCTTCATGATGAGAGTGGGGGAGGCTAGGGAAAGCACCCTTATGCTTATAGTTTGAAGTCTGAATCAGAGGAAAAGTAGAGTTAGCTTGTGGTTGGAGAGGTATTCATAGTCATAGCAGATTGTAGACATTCTTGTTGATATCGAAGCCATCGACATCAAGAATTTTTGGTTGTACTTTTTTCTCATTTATATATTAATGCAAAGACATTGTAACAAACTTAAATAATAACAACAAACAATAATAAAATAATAATAATAATAATAATAATAATAATAATAAACATATATATATAAAATAAATAATAATAATTAATAATGTCTTTACGAAAAGACATGACTATTAAGGAAAGGGTATTTCACCAAAATATAAATAACAGACCCTCATATGTAATTCATCATCTTATATATTATCCATTTTATTATTACTTACCAACATGTGGGATTCAGATTACCGATGGGAATTTTAGAGAATTTACGAATGTTAAAGAAGCTTTTACTCCTTCAAACAGTAAAAGCTTTTAAACATATTTTTTGGCTTTTATCCATCACCCAGGTTTCCTGGAATTTTTGGGTTTCCCAAAAAAATAGGACCTTGTCCTTAAAAAAATAAAAAATAAAAGGGTAAAAGTGACTTCCCCCCAAAAAAGAAGGTTTAAAGAAAAAAGTGAAGAAAAAATTAAAAGCAAAAAAAAACTAAAAGAACGAGAGAAAAAAAAAGGGAAAGAAAAAAAAAGGTTAAAAAAGAAAAGATAAAAGTAAAAAGTGCATAATAATAACTACAAAGAAGCAAGTGGGATTTGAACCTAGGTGGGGAAAGTAACACTTACTCCCCCCAACCACCAATCTACTTGCATTTTACAAAAGTATTGGAAAAAATAAAAGTCAAGGACTAGAATTTGGAAGGTTATATATTATTTATATAACTTAAGTTTAAAAATAATAATAACAATAATTATTATTATTTTATTAAAAAAATAATTATTTTGGAAAAAAGAAAGGTTATTTGACCTAACAAGAAATAGTCGAAGAATGTTTTTCCAAAATAGACATATTGAGAATTATTATAGCTTTTGTATCTACCCTTCTAGAAGAAATGAAGACAAAAGTGAAGTAGAAACATAGTCACAAACAATGGCTACTACATATTCGGAAATGAAGGCACAGCTACAAACAACAATGGACGAGTTAGAACAATACAAGGTGATCAATAAAAGTATACAAGCTGAGGTTGAGACAAAAAAGTGGTTGAAGGAGTGGAAAGACAATGAGAATCACCGCTTATGGAATCAGAATCAACAGCTAGAACGAACCATAAGAGATAACAAGAAAATGTTATCTGATCAGGATAAAGAAATATCATCTTTAAAAATTCATAATCAAAACCTAGAAGACCAGATCAAAAAGTCAAAAAATGACAACAAATCACCATATGGATGCGATAATGAATTAGAAGAAGAAATAAAGAATCTAAACAAACTCATCATTGAAAAAGATGTTGAATTGGCGCAAGTCCGGATGAGGTTAGAAAATCAAGGAGCGGAGTTACGTCATCATAAATAGCAAAAAGAAAAACTCCAGCAGCCGTATGACGACAGTAAGAAGACACATAAGTTAGAACTGGAAAAAGTCAACAAGATTTTATCAAGCCATTCCGAAGAAATTTTCAGATTAGGTAATCATAACAAGACACTAGTCACAAAAATTAAGAAGTTGAAAAGTAGTCGGAAGACAGAACAATCTACGGAAGACATTGAAGGAAAAATTCTAGACAAACAGGAAGAAAATCGTTGTATCAGAAGGCATAATGAAGATCTTAAGGAACAACTTAAGAAGTTTGAAGATGATAGAAAATCACATGTAGAAGTAATTAAGAAGTTTCAAAATGATAACATGCAGTTAGAAAACAAGTTGGAAAAGATACAGAACGAAGCTTTAAAACCTTAAGAGATGAAAACACAACTTCCTACTCACATCAATGCTAAAAAAATGGCAATCGTAAAAGACAATGACATTGCGAAAATTCCATATCGACACCCCAACCATAAAAACAGATATTCTAAAAAGTGGGAAATGTCAAAAGATAGCGGTATCAATGTGATCAAATCTCCTAACGATAGATCAGTACGGAATGCCAACAGTCCACAACAAATCAATCTGGGATGGATTGATTCATCCACATATCAAAAGTTGTGCTCAACTCTTAGTAGTTCATATCGACACATTTCATTAGCTATGACAACACACAAGATGATGCAGAAACATTATAAGGCTTTGAGGACAAAGCCTTTCTAAGGGAGTGGCAATGTAACAAACTTAAATAACAACAACAAAGAATAATAAAATAATAATAATAATAATAATAATAAACATATATATATAAAATAATTAATAATAATTAATAATGTCTTTACGAAAAGACATGACTATTAATGAAAGGGTATTTCACCAAAATATAAATAACAGACCCTCATATGTCATTCATCATCTTATCTATTATCCATTTTATTATTACTTACCAACATGTGGGATTCAGATTACCGATGGGAATTTTAGAGAATTTACGAACGTTAAAGAAGATTTTACTGCTTCAGACATTTCCCTTTCCTATATTTGATTGTATTGATTGTAATTAGATATTATTGGATTCCTTGATCACCAATATGAATAGTCAATTTATCATGATGCTCGCATCCCCTTTTTTTGTCTTGTGAACTATTTTGCAGGTACTGAACTATTGCAATGACTATCGAAGGTTGAGGTATATTGTCTTTCATGTTAGTTGATTTGATTATTTAAGGAAATGATATGTTGCTGTGTCCTTTTGTTCTATAGTTGTGAATTACATTGTAGAGGAACAAGCATTGCCCAAACTGATTGAGAATTCCTGATAAAACAATGACTTCATCTTTATGCCACCTCATCATCTATGCCATTCCATGCCTTGTCATCATATCTTCCATCATATTTTTTTTTTATCCTTTGTCATTCATGAACTAATTTTGACATCAATGACAACTATACTCCATATTGCCAACAGTAATATATCTCCTCTATATATTTTGATGGAATCTTACGATAGAAATATTAAATTTTATTGGTACTCAAAATTCAATCATTTTAGAAATATTATATAATATTATTTGTTTTAAAAAGAGTAACTAATATTAATGAGATCATATTACAGAGAGGAGAAAAAAAGAGGCTAAAAGACTCCATGATATATATCCAAATTGCATACTTATAAGATTCAAGTCTTGTTATGTAGATAAGTTACTTTTTGATATGTTGAATTTTTAAATATTTGACTATTATTATATATTTTGATTTTCAAAAGAAATTAATTTCATCAAATAGAATATACAAATAATATTTCATTTTGATTGTAGTTGAATAGATCATCATTTTGGATTTGCAGATATATGATTCGGCCAACATATTTTATAGTGTGATAGTTTGTACATATGATACGCAAGAGAATGAATGTAGGTGCAGAGAAAGAAATATTTAATTTTGTGAACAATGTGTTTCCACCTACTGGTAAGTTAAATCTTATCCATTTTAAATTGATGTTCAAATTTGCAACTAATATTGTTTGGCATTTTCTTTTTCAATACTCAAGTCCATTGTATTTCAATAATGATGGAATATACATGAATATGCATATCTCCACCGTATTTCAATAATGATGACATGGTGATTGAGTATTGATGTTTGTTGTTTGTGTCATTTCACATATCTCTAAAATGAATCGCAAGCCAAATAGATATCAACTCAATGTCATGTTCTAATCATAGTCAATGTAATTATTTATCCTTTCAATCTATTTAAGGATTTTGGTGTGAAATTAAGGTGGTAATTAATATAATTTAGAGCAATCCTCTTAAAATCAACATCATCATTGTCGTCATCATCGTCATCGTCATCATCATATTCATTGTCATCATAACTAACATCATCATTATCATCGTCACCATAACAATTTGAGCAGAAAAAACCATACCTATAGATTAATTAATGTGCTACATGGGGCTAACATTAAATTTTTTTAAATATGTTTCGAATTGGTCTGAAATTTTCCATGGTTTGACTAGATGCATACAATAATGGAGTGGGAGGGTTTCCAAAGTCAAACATCATCATCATCATCATATTCATCATTTCATATGACATAAACATCATTATCACCATCTTCATCATCATCATCATCAATCAAACATGAATACCACTAATAATTCGACCAGCAAAAGGCATACCTATATATTAATTAATGTGTTACATGGGGGAAACGTTGAAATTTTTTATGTGTCATCCTGGTCTGAAATTTGGCATGGTTTGACTAGACGCATGAATTGATGTTGTGGGAGGGTTTCCATACTCAAAAATCATCATCATCATCATAATAATCATCATTGTCATCGTTGTCTTCATCAACATCATCATCGTCATAGTCATCATCATCATATTCGTCATTTCATATGAGATCAACATCTTGATCACCATCTCCATCATCATCATCATCATCAGCAAACATGACTGATACTAACAATTCAAGCAGCAAAAACCACACCTATAGATTAAATATTAATTTGCTGCGTGGGGCCAGCGTTGAAAA
>LPNX010099317.1:45715-125923 GCA_001517045.1 Pseudotsuga menziesii
TACCATTTCCCACTCATGCCTTGGAGTAGAGACTTTGTAGCTAAAGGAGAGAATGGAGATTGCGTAGCTCTGCAGGAGGAAGGTACGAGTGTTTATACTCGTTCTAAACCGTCTTCAGGCTTCGGAGTTGCTGGAAGCAGTCTTGTTGTGTTTTGGGCAGCGGTTCTCTTCCTAAACATTGTCGCCAAGGTATCATTGTATCATTGCCATGTATTTTGCTTCATGCTGAGATTATAGATCGGCCCTCCTATTGAGAAGCAGGCCCGGAGACGTAGTCCATCCTGGATGAACTCCGTTATCAACTTGTTGTCTTTATGTGACTGTTGTTTATGCTGTTTGGTTCTCTTCTTATGGATTTGTGAGCTTTGTTCATGCTCTTTATGCAATTCATGTTAACGTCATAGAGTAGCAAAGATCTTGTTTCCGGATCAAACCAAGTGCTAGATACTTTGTCCAAAAAAAAAATATTTCTTTTCTCGATGGATATAGTGGATACAATCAGATTTTTTATTGCACCTGAGGATCATGATAAGACCACATTTACATTCCCTTGGGGAAAATATACCTATATAGTTTTTCCATTTGGCTTATGTAATGCACCTGCTACTTTTCAGCGTGTAGTTTTAGGAATTTGTGCATCTTATACATGACTGTGTAGAGATGTAGATGGATGATTTTACAACCTATGGTTATACCTTTCAAGAATCTCTTGATAATATTGAAAATTTCTTGATATGATGTCAGGAGACAAATCTATCCCTTAGCCATGAAAAATGTAAAATGCTATTAACAGAAGGCATAGTTTTGGGGCACCATGTTTCCTCACAAGGGATCAAGGTAGACCCTACTAAGATATAAGTAATTGTCGGTATCCCCTCTCCAAAAACTGAAAAGGAAGTAAGAAGATTTATTGGTCATGTAGGTTACTACCATAGTTTTATTGAAAATTTCACTAAAATAAATGCACCATTGTTTAAATTGCTTATGAAGGATATAGAGTTCCAATGGACTGAATCATATCAAAGTGTTTTTGAGGTCTTCAAAGCTAATCTATCAGTGTCACAAATACTTAGGGGTCCTGATTGGTCCCTTCCTTTTCATATATCCACTGATGCTTCTGACATAGCCATAGGAGGAGTTCTTGGTCAAAAATAAGGCCAAGCATCTTATGCCATATATTTTATTACAAAAAATATGATGCCTGCCGAACTAAATTACACTATTACTGAGAAAAAAATTCTGGCAGTAGTCTACTCTATTAATAAGTTTCTCCATTATAGGATATAATTTTTTTGTGCATACGAACCATTCTACCATAAATTGTTTTATGAATAAGATAATTACCAATGGTAGGGTGACCCGATGGATTCTTCTATTGCAAGAATTTAATATCAATGCCGTCGATCAACCTGGTAGAGAAAATTTGGTAGCAGATTTCCTCTCTCATATTCAACATGATGATGGTGCTAAACCAATTGATGATACTTTCCCTAACGAAAATCTATTTGTTGTGTCTGTTCAAACCCCTTAGTTTGCAGACATTGCTAATTATTTGGCAACTAGGAAGTTACAAAACCATTTATCTGCTCATGAGAAACATCGAATTGTCATCCAGAGTTCTATTTACTCTTGGGTAGATAATGACCTTTTTTGTACCGTCCCAGAACTTTTTATTAGACAATGTATACAAGAGAACGAGATGACAAAAATTCTCCAATGCATGCCAAGATGGGCCATGTGGAGGACACTTTTCTAACAAGCAAACAACATACAAAGTATTGCATTCTAGTTATTACTGGCCAGTCATTTTTAAGGATGCTATCGGGTATGTTAGAGGATGTGTCATTTTCAAAATAATGGGTAGACCTACGTCATCGAACGAGATGCATTTACAGCCTCAGTTCATGATCGAGCCTTTTGAGAAATGGGCTCTAGATTTTGTAGGACCAATCTATCCCATGTCCCGTAAAATGAAGTATATCCTGGTTTACACGGACTATGTCACCAAATGGGTAGAAGCTAAAAATTTGTTTAGGGCCACAGAGAAATCTGTGGTAGAATTTATATATGAAGAGATATTCACTCAGTTTAGTGTGCCTAGAGAAATTGTCACTGACCAATATTCTCAATTCATCTCTAAATTAATGAAAGAAATTACCATGAAATATAGTATACGACATTGAAAATCCTCACCTTACCATACACAAGCTAATGGCCAGGTAGAATCAACCAATAAGGTATTGGAAGCTGTCTTAACCAAAACTATTCAGCTACATCATAAAGATTGGGCAGATAGACTCCCAGAGGCTTTGTGGGCCTATAGAATAACTTGGAGAAAGACTACTGTACATACACCCTATGAGTTAGTATACAGAAAACAAGTACTTTTACCTATTGAATTCCAAGTTAAGACTTTTCATATGGCTGTACAATTAGGTATGGATTTAGAAGAGGCACGGAAACAATGAATCTTACAAATTAACAAATTATATGAGATTAGGCAAGATGCACTCCAAAGGACAATGTTAATACAAAATCAACGAAAGAAATGGCATGCTAAATTTATTAAGAAAAATTAGTTTAATACCAGAGATTGGGCATTGCTATTTGACTCAAGGTATAAAAATTTCAAAGGAAAATTAACTACTCGTTGGATGGGTCCATATGAGGTAGTTACAGCCTTCGATAATGAGTCAGTAGAGATTAAGAAAATTGATGATTCACAAACTTCCTTTGCCCTAAATGGACACAAACTTAGACTTTATCATCAACCAATATCTAGACAAGATTTCATGAAGAATGTCTTACAACAAAAGGAGATGGAGCTGGTTGAATGGGAAGTCATTCCTCCTCCTCCTGATTATTAAACTATTTTGTGTTGTTTTTATGTACATATGTAAATAGAGTCTTTTTTCTTTAATAAATAAAGTTCATTTTTGATAAGCTGACTACATTCATGCAGGGAAGTTGGTTGTATAATCACCTTATGTCAAATAAAATGGGAAGGCTCTTTTCCTTTATCTAAACTTTGAGAAAACTCAAGAATAAGTGAAATTCCTGCTTATGGAGAACATTACTTTTTTTTATGAAGAAGATAGACTGAGTAGTCCAAGAACAACTTTAAGTCATTATCTTTTGATATGATTTATAATTTAGGCCATTATAATCTTTTCTTTACTTATAAAGTCTGCATTCCAAAATCTGAATTATGTGTTTAGCAGGTTTAACTCGCTCTAAGTACCAACTGGCTTCCACATGTTAAAAAAAAACCTTTATATGAAGAAAAATCCCCGAAGTACTGAACAAGTTTGCAGGCAGCAAGTCCATGCTAAGTAATATCTTTAAACAAGGAAGCCTGGTAAGTGCAAGTAAACCAGTAGGGGTAGTTAACAGGCACACTGGAAATGGGGCTATGCTTGCATGGTACCAAGATAAACCCACTGGGGTACTGAAAAAGCATCCTAGCAGCGAGGAAATATCGAGTAAAAGAGGTATGGTTAATGCATTAATTTGCACATGGTTCATAAAACAAAAGAAACTAAACAAACAAAGAAGAAACAGAACAATACATGTTTAGTCCATTTCTTCCTCATGTCATTTGAGAATGCCTGTTAGCTGGAGTTGGGACTCTATCATCTATTCAATAATATGTAGGATATAATTATTCTATAAATGGGACCCATATCTATAGAAATCTCACAAACTGTAGGGTGAACTTAAAATATTGTTTGGATGACAGGATATCCTTAAAATGAGGCATGGATGACTAGTTTCTCCTATTGAATTTTTTGCATCAATTATACTCTCGTTATTTGCATGATCTTCTTAAGCACTATTATTCTTGATGGAAATACATACCTGAATCATCTCTATTTACCAGTTAGTATTTTTTTTTCTTACTAAAATAATAGCATCATTTTTAGAGCTATTTTTATTATTATTTGGAACTTAGTCAGATTTTCTTTGATGGCTTGAGGACATGCCATACTTTTGGTTTGGGGGAAGATTAGAACCATTTTTACTTTCTAAATGTTTATAGAAAGCTTCATTTATTTCTGACAAAAGTGTATATGTTTTCAGGATAATGCAATTAACGGAAGACTGTTTTAATTTGTGAAGGAAAATGCATTAAAGGTTTAATAAAGCTGGTTTACATCATCATATTGTGTGCTTACAGCTCAGAAAATTTACTGCATAATTCACAGTAATTAGATTCATTAAAGCATATATTTTTACAGAAAATCCATATGAAGGATCATATGAAGGGTCGAACGCCGGTCTAAATGAAATGACAAATTACTAACCGAATGAAAACCGCAATATTATAGCACCAATTGTTAAGTGTGTTAAGGTGTTAGCTTATTTTTTGTTTTTGGGAAAAAAGTTAAATTAGCTGAAATGTACCCATAATATTAAGTCACATCCACGTGCTTACAAAAGCATTATGACTTCATTAGGACTAATTTCGAACTATGATTTTGATTACGATTTCGACATAATATGATCTCGTTTAAACTCTATATGGATGTGATATTTTTGTAGGATCTTTTCAATCATCATTACACTATCATTACCTTTACCTCTTACCCAATTACACGCGGAAACCATCAAGTGATCTATCATCTCATTAATTCAGGGTATTATGATTTTGAATGCGTTTTATGGAATTGTATTGAGTAATGTATTCAACCTATCCAAAGTTTACTTTGGACATGGTTCAATTTATCAAAACCATACAAATTCATTAATGCACACGTCATTTTGATAGCACATGATTAAATATTTTCCATGATGGCATGATCGTTTAAACATGCCAAGTCTCTACCCATGATCATTCAATCATTCGAACGGATCACGTTTTAAACTGATGCCCTTGTATAATTCATTCCATTATGTCTCCCTCACTTACATTTGTCCCCACAGAGCCGTTTAGTCACCATTTTCCTGTATCCTCTATAAACCTTGCATCTTCACCTCGGTTTGAACAATGCCTAACCGTCTTGAGCCCAAAATCTATCAGGATTTGATCAAGATGCTGAAGTTTCGAGAATGTAGGGTGATTTTCTTTCAAGCAGGGTGGAATCCATTTCTCCACCTTTTGTAGGGATATGATGAGGAGAGTTCGCTGATTTTTGTGAAAGGATTTGATGGTAAAATGGTCAAGGTTGGTCATCTGCTTTTTCCAGTAGCTAAAGAGACCGCTGCAATCATGACTAAGCTCCCAAAAGAAGGCACTGTTGGCATAAACATTTGTTTCTCCCTTGGTATACCCATGATTTCGCTCTTAAGCCGGGTTACCAGTATGTTGCAAGTACTAAAGGATTTCACTAAGAATGGATTAAGTTGGCATAGCTCAACCCTCTAATCATCATCATCTTCCTTATAACTTGCGAGGGTAAGTTTAATGTGTTCAAATCTTGTCATCTTCACTTACTGGCACATTTTGTTAATTAGTAGTTTCTCAATTTCCCATTTTATTTCCTCAAAAGCTTGGAAAAAATGTCAAGTCAATTTAGGAATAATACAGTCAATCCTAGGGGTAGTTTGTATCACCACATCCTGATTAAGCTCCTGATCTTGCATCAGCTCAAAGAGAGGAATAATACTTGGGATAATTTCATGTTTAAATTCCTGAACCCTCACCTAAATGTTTGAAAACACCCTAGGCATGCTCGTAACTATGAATCTATTCAAACCCCTTCAATGGAGAATAAAATCCCTAAAGTTGTGCACATTGACAAAGATACACCAGAGGCAAATTCCCCTTCCCATTCACCTACCCATATCAAACTCGTGTCTGCTGAATTTTTACCTTTTCCATGAGTTCACACTAGGAACCAGAAGGTGAATTCTGTCCAGTCCACTGTTCAACCCATCATTCAGACTGGTTATCTAGATAGTGTGTCCAAAGAGAATAAACCCATCACTGACTCACCTTTGTTCACATTGGCCAGTGTCTTAGCGGAATTGCTCAAAGATGTTGCTCGTGAGACTGTCCCTACACCTGCTCAGGGCATGAGTCCTGAAAGACAAATCCCCTCTGTTGACCTTGAGATACCATCTAGGAAATTGAGTCCTCCTCTAGACTCTAAGCAGCCCATAGAACCATCCACTCCTCATTAGCTAACAGTAGACCTACTAACTCAAGAATTGGCACGATCAACAAGTCGAAATGAAGAATACGCCAAGCTAATTACAGATCTTCGACAAGAGAATAAGGAGTTGTGTATTCAAGTTAAAACTGTTAAGGACCTTAACAAGGCCATCACTTCTTCACATGACTCTTGAAAGGAGAGGCACGTTGTTTTAAAATCATAGGCCAGAAAATTCAAATTTAAGTCCCCTATTTCATCGACTAAGTCGAAGGAAGCTGTTGACGTAGCTCTGCCTTCTTCCTAAACTCCAATTGTTTTTGCTCAGTGGGACTTGGAATCTCTTCGGTTTGGGGAAGTGTTGATCCCAGTTTTGTCACTTCTCAGCTGGTAATTTACTCTTTTGGCATCTATTTTTTCACCTTTTTGACATATTTATTCTCATACAGCTTATCATTTAGCTGCAGGTACAAAAACATTTGGAATTTATGCAAGTCTTGGTTTATTTTTATTATTTCGTGATTTTAATAAGAAATTCATTGATATTTGGAAATATTTCTAATATATGCATTTGTTTTGTAGATCATAGTCTTTAAACGAGACAACATTGGACACACATTCATGCTCGATACATGCAGAGCATATCCAACTCGCCATTCAGCATATCCCGTGCATTGTTAGTCAGTGTATTCCCAAATGATTAAAGCACAAAACGGTATTTAGCTATTCTATTTTCCACATTTTTGATGTTATGATTGTCCTTTCTCTAAGAAGTCTTTCCATCCTACTTTCTCCATTCGACACCACAATCCAAATCCACGTTAATGAGAATCTGTAAGCCACAACATGCGTAAGGAGAACTAACACGCGAGAGAGTAGGAGGAGGACTGTGTGTTGTCATATGGTTGTTTGTTTGTCATAAAGATCGAATATTTTAGGAGTGGTCAACCCATTCATCCTTGTAAACATTATATATAGTCGCCTCCAAGTGAGAGCACAGTTAGTTAGCTAGTTTGTAAATCTGTCAATCGACATTAGAGAAGAAGCTATGTAAAAACTATGTTCTAAATGTTAATATAAGTTCTATTTTCATTGCATATACATGTCATTGTTCTTGTGAGTGATTGATTGAAACACCGCCCTGATTGCTAAGAGGTCCCCTCAACAACCAGTGGTTTCCATTTCTGTGTGTGTTCTTATTATCTCCTTTCTCGCAGATAAGTAGTTTCTATTTCTATTTTGTTTATGCAAATTGGTTTCCTGTCAGTTGATATTTTTCATTTCCTTGTTTCCTATAGCATATGTTTTATTATGAGTAATGTTGTTAGTATAATTTCTATTTCTTGAATTAAAATAACCAGTTTCTCTTTCAGCTTAATGTCAAATGTTATGTTTGCAATTAGATAGAATTTAGTTAATTTAGTATCTTATATTTAGTTTGTAGTTAGAATTAGTTCTGTCAATTCTTTTTTAGTTTGTATCTTATATTTAGTCATAATATTGTATCAAATAACATAATCTTTTGTAAGAGTTCTAAATCTGTTCTAAAACTTTCTAATTCACATATTAAGAAGAAGAATAATTAATTAATAAAGTACACTATAAAGGAGTAGTTTACTTTCTTAGAATAGTGTTATTTATAAAATACATAGTTTATGGTTGATAGAGTAGAGTACTATAGCTTGATATTGCTCTAATCTAGTAAAATTGTACCATCCCAATTACCTTAGTAGTTGAATTTCTAGAGTTTGACTAAGTTTTTCATTTTGAAATATCTTTCGATATTTTATTTATTAAAATATTTCCACAACACCTTAGGAACCCTTCTACCTTCACATATAATTTGTATTAGCTCTAAGATTACAAACCTCAGCCAATAATTGAATATTTGGTGAATTAATTAAGACAATATAACACCCAACAACCTATAGATTAATTAATGTGCTACGTGGGGCCAACGTTGCATTTTTTTTATATATGTGCTAGCTTGGTCTAAAATTTGGCATGGTTAGACAAGACACATGCATTAATGGTGTGGGAGGGTTTCCAGACTCAACCATCATCATCATCACCATAATCATTGTTTTCATCATCATCATCATCATGATCACTGACACTAACAATTCGAGCAACAAAAACCATACCTATATATTAATTAATGTGCTACGTGGGGCCAACATTGACATTTTTTATATATGGGTCAACTTGGTCTGAAATTTGGCATGGTTTGACTAGATGCATGCATTGACGTTGTGGGATGGTTTCCAAACTCAAACATCATCACCATCATCATCATCATTTTCATCATCATCATCGTCATCATCAGCATCGTCATCATTATCATCATCATCATCATCATCATCTTCATATTCATCATTTCATATGACATCAACATCGTGATCACCATCTTCATCATCATCATCATCATCATCATCAAACATGAATGATAGTAACAATTTGAGCAGAAAAAACCATACCTATAAATTAATTAATGTTCTATGTGGGGCCAACATTGAATTTTTTTATATATGTGCCGACTTGATCTGAAATTTGGCATGGTTAGACTATACACATGCATTGACGGTGTGGAAGGGTTTCTAGACTCAAACATCATCATCATCATCAACATCACCATCATCATCATCATCGTCATCGTCATCATAATCATAATCATCATCATCATCATCATCATGACTGGCACTAACAATGCAAGCAACAAAAACCATACCTATAGAAGAATTAATGTGCTATGTGGGGCCAACGTTGAATTTTTTTATATATGTGTTAGCTTTGTCTAAAATTTGGCATGGTTTGACTAGGTGCATGCTTTAACAGTGTGGGAGGGTTTCCAGACTCAAACATCATCATCATCATCATTGGCATCATCACCATCATCATCACCACCATCATCATAATCATCATTATGACTGGCACTAACAATTCAAGCAACAAAAACCATACCTATAGATTAATTAATGTGCTACGTGGGGTCAATGTTGAATTTTTTTTTATATGTGTTGGATTTCTCTGAAATTTGGAATGGTTTGAATAGGTGCATGAATTGACGACGTGGGAGGATTTCCATACTCAATAATCATCATCATAATCATCATCATCATCATCATCATCATTTGTTAAATCATATCATGGTATAGATAATGGA
Organism: Pseudotsuga menziesii; assembly: GCA_001517045.1. NCBI lineage: Eukaryota > Viridiplantae > Streptophyta > Pinopsida > Pinales > Pinaceae > Pseudotsuga > Pseudotsuga menziesii. The sequence continues at coordinate 54,971 of LPNX010099317.1, forward strand.
AAATAATTGTCATGAATGAAAACGACAACTTGTAAAGGTTGGAATGGGGCGTGAGATCATATGAACATGAAAGGAATTCGATGGATGATAAAAAAATGCTTACTAATGTATGGAATTGACAGAGACACTATGCGAGAAACGTAATAATGGAAGAGGAATCATTACCATGTGACACAAGGTAGGGGGTCACAAGTGTTTGTATTGTTAAATTGATTTTCAATGAGACTTTGCATACTATAGATGAGTCCTGAGGTGGTCCTAAGGAATTGGATATGATCAAGGGAGGGGATTAATTCCATTTGACTCTAGATGATTCCTTCAAGGGTTAAGACCCATAAACAATTCCATAAATCACAGTTAATGTCCCATGTAATGGATCATTGTCCTTTGAGTGAGAGAATTGGTATTGTTTCGATGTTTTGTGCATGAAGGATGATTTGAAGGCCTTAACCACAGCTGGGGAAGAACTCCATAGAATTATACCCTAAACAAATATTCTTGAGATAATGGGAAATAATCAAGGCCTGAAATTGCAATAGATCCCTCTAAAAGGAATCTCTCGCATACATTTGGGATAGAGATGTCATTAGGATTTTTTGTACATATATTCGGCAGGTCTTAGGGACTTGACCATGATTATGGGATGAGATTAATATAATTAATGCATACATTAATATTATAGGTATTATGGGACATGATATATCCATTAAATCACCACTAGAAAACTCTATAAACTGCATTTTTCCTTGAGTGGAATATGGGTACCATTATGAGGTTAGCACACAAGATATGGATGTATAGACTTTGGAAAAAAATGAAGCTTATATGACCCTAGTTTTCGAAATAGGCCATCAACCATCATATACATTTGGATCATTGTCCTTTGGTGGGATATGAGTGTAATTAACACCTTTTCTATACTAGGCATAAAAAACATTAACAAATAATACATAAACATAATAATACAAATAATAGATAATACCTTTTATAGGGTTCATAATAAATTAACAAATAAGAAATAAATAAAAATAAAATAAATAAACAAAAAATAAAAACATATAAAACCACACCTTCCGTTCATTATTCACTTACCTTCACCTAAGCTCCCCCGTACGCGTTACAAATGTTACAGTCCAATACTTTGGAGTTCCCTTCCAAAGTCGGATGTTACTTAAGGTTTATACTTTGTGACTTGATATTTGTCTTATGCCACTGGTTCTTTTGCTGGATTGATTCTTAAAACTCGGATGAATAAACGGGTTCCTTCATTTCTCTTTCGGTTTCCTTCATAGGTTCCTTCTTTGCTCTCTCAGTTTCCTTCATGGGTTTATTGATCCACTGTTGCCGGTTTCAGGACATCGTGACTAGTTTCAGGAGTTCATTGACCACAAAATGTCTTATGTAAGTACAATTTTCTATGCTAATTGAAAATATAGCCACATATTTTTTTTATGTCAATAATTATTTTATTTTTTTATGGGGCATTTTCCCTCCATAGGAATTGAACTTCTAACCTCCACTTGAAGGACTTATAGATAAACCTTGCAATCTTCTTGAATCATTTTCATCATGTTGAAGTCTAGTTAGCAGTAGGAAGAAATTTATGACCATACATTGAGTATTGTATGAGTTTCAAGGGTTTGTTTGTGGATAATTATGTAGATGTGAGACCAAATCAGAACCCTAGATCAAATGCCCTGAATCTGTTAATATGCCTTGAACCAATAAGAAACAGGCCCAAGGGGAAACAATCCTCAGTCCTATAATATAAGCATTGATAAGTATCCCCAAAGTTCCAAAATAAGCAGTGGATTTTGGCCCTAACGAAATAATATTCCTAGTAGTAGCAAAAATAAATGTTAACCACGGTTGAGTTGTTACATAGAGTGGAAGCATTTTATTAATTTTACCAAGGTCAATATTATTGTTTCACAGTAAAATCTCCTCTCTCTATTGGTCGTGAAGTGTCTCAGCTTGTGTGACTGTGTGTAACTACTAGGCATGATTTTGTCTCTACTGGGAATAATTGAGTATCTCTGCTAGTGTGACTATGTGTCACTGCTGGGCATGATTGTGTCTCTGTTGCACATAACTGAGTGTATCTGCTGGGAATAACTAAGTGTCTATCCTAGTGTGACAACATCATTGTTGGGAATGACTGTGTCTCTACTGGGCATAACTAGGTCTCTTCTAGTGTGAATGCGTGTTACTGTTAGGAATAAATGATTATGTTTTCTAGTGTGACTACAACACAAGCCTGTTATTGTGAGTAACAGTTTCCTCCTTGCAATCTCAATCCTTCTAGGTTGTGCAACAACACAGCCATAAGGATAAAATTCCATAGGGAATAGATCTGGGAAACCTCAATATTGAGGTGAAATTTTTGAGAGTGCCATTTCATGTAATCAATTCCATATCCTCTTTATTTTATCCTTCCTGTGACCATTTCCTATCACAATATCTGATGGAGGTGTGCACCAATTGCGATTGTGACTCGAACAACCTATTAAATTGTCTTGTGGAAATCATTAAGGTTACTGTTAGTTGGGTTACTATTAATTGAATCTAATTTATTTAAATTCATGTCTTGTTTTCTCTTGGGTGTCCACATGTTTTGGTAAGTTGGAATTCCTCTGAGGCTGCTCATTGCCTTCACTCCATTTCCTTAGTGTTCCTATGATCTCCACGGGTCCTTCATTAATCACTTTGTTAGAGCTAGGGACTCTTTTGTACAAATTTTGGTCCTTGTTTTCTTCATCAATTAAGGTTGAGTCCTTGATAGTACTCTCCCTCCCTAAGGTATTTCCATTTTGTTAGTAGGGGTTCCACTCCCAAATCGGCATCAGTGCCAAAAGTTAATCAAAAGAGTTCTATTGCATTCCAATTCTAGAATTTTGTTTGTTGATTGAGAATTTCAGAGGCTCTAATTCTATTAATATAGATGGTTGATTGAGGAGGTTAAGAAAACACTATAATAATGCAAAATAAGTGTTTAGGTTTGTGTATTCAAAATTTATTAGTACTTTAATTGCAATTTTATTTAATGTTTTCTGGAGATGCTTTTAGGTGTTTTTGTTATTATAGGAAGTTTTTAAAGAGGAGAAAATATATTTCAAATAAGATAATGTTTAATGATAGCATTATGTATAAAATTTTAATTATTTGAAAAATAACATCTTTAATTTAATTTTGATGTATTTTAAAATAATAGTTTATTAATTTTAGTGAATTTCTGAAATAAAAGATTGATGATTGTTTTTAATAGACCAAAGTAATAAAGTTTTCAAAAATTAAAAATAATAAAATCAATAAATACAAAACATATTTTTAATTTAATTAATTAATCTATAGGTATGGTTTTCGCTACTCAAATTGTTAGTGTTAGACATGTTTGATAGCCCTTAGTTGTTTCATAGGACATGTTATTGCGAAATTCATTAAAAACCAAATTATATATCATTTTATAGTCCATTATACCTTAGCTGTTGACAATGGAAAATTGCTCATATCTACATAAATAAAGAGACTCCTAGCTAAGTATAACATCAAACATAATTTTTAGCCATAAATGTTACATTACTATCCATCCTTAAACACACTGTTAATGCTTCAAGTGACCATTGGCACACCAAGCTATATACCAAAGTATGGGCTTACAAAACTTTCATTATAATTTAAAAGGTTCCACTCAATGGAGATTACATATATCCATGATGACCTACTCATTGGTATATAGAGCTAAAGTTATTTCTCCCTAAGAGGTCTTAGTCCCATCACTTAGCATTACACTACATGATGCTATACCTGATTAAGAGCTTGTCACCACACGTATGGTAGAGTTAGAGATCCTAGATGAAAGGAATCTCAAGCATTGGATCACATGCAATAGTACTATAGTTATGTAGTTCGACTGTGTAACAAAAAGGTCTTGGCTTAAACCTTTACCAAGGGATATATTGTTTTATGTCGGAACTTTGGAGTCTAGGAATAGAGTATTTCTAAGGAGTAATCCATACTCTAAATAAAGTCTACTAACTTGTAACTAAGAGCCAACAATACTATAACTACACTTTTAGATACTTAGTATTAGTATAACTACACCCATGCTTATTATTCTTCACGATAATGATATCAATTCATGGGTTATCCGACCTCTATGAATAAGACTTTGTCGTATTTCTAACATGTATGTAATGAAATTTGTCGTCGGATATCCATTAAATTTGGCATATACACTACACTACCGATGACTTCAATTCATGGGTTATATGACTTTAGGCATGTCTATAGGGAGCACAATATGAGTGTAGAATGTTTATCCAAGGAAGCACTGAATATGAAGGCTGGCCTCCTCTAATTCGTGAAACTTTTAGAAGGAGAAATCATTGAGGAAGGCATGATACATCTCTTTTAAGATATTTTTTATTTATCTAGAATACTCTTTGTTGTTTCTTTCGAGTATGGGATACATTAGTATCTTTCTTGTTTCAGCTAGGGATATATATTTTGTTTTCATCCCCTAGGGGTGTGTTTTCTCCACCCCTGATTCATCCTTGGATAAGTTGTTTGGGCTCCTTATCTTCTCCCTATGGTGTTTCTACTTCAATCATCTTGGGATTATGGGTTCTGTCCCTCCCCTTGGTAAATTTTTTTGATACTTATCTCCACCCATGTCTAGAATGAATTATTTTCAGGTTTTATGTACAAGTTACCTTTAATTCACTATTGAATATCAAGGAACACCTATTTTTATTCATGAAAAAAGTTACAAAATCTTAGAAAATGATTTTATTATATATCTTGAGATCCGTAAACTAGGTCTTTAATATTTTTGGTGAAGAAACAAAATAAATTAAAAAAGACACACCTACAAAATTTGTCAAAAATGTAGTTTGTAATTTGAGATAAAGTGGATGAAGCATTTGCTATGGAACCACTTGATATCTATCTTGTGTTACAAGACTATGTGATGTACTATTATACTAGGGAATTATTGATGTTATTCAAGATAATGATATCACTATGATTTCATGATTATAAGTCTATCAAATATGTTTCTCAACATATTGATGTCACTAAGATGCCATGCTTACAAGTCCTCAACATAATGATATCAATTCGTGGGTTATCTGACCTCTATGAAGGAGACTTCGTCGGATTTCTGACATCTATGTAGTGAAATTTGTCGTTGGATATCCATTAAATCCGACATATATGCTACACTACTGACGACTTCAAATCGTGGATTATATGACTTTAGGCATGTGTACATGGATCACAATATGAGTGAAGACCGTTTATCCAAGGAGGAACTGAACATGAAGGTTGGCCTCCTCTCCTTCTTGTAACTTTTAGAAGGATAAATGATTGAGGAAGGTGTGATACAACTCTTTTAAGAGATTTTTTGTCTATGTGGAATACTCTTTTTTGGTTCTTTCGAGTATGGGATACCTGTTGGCAGCTAGCAACAACCTCTTCATTTCTCAATAAGATGAAGAGTGATCGGTTCTTTCTTTGACTTACCAATTCAAAATTATAAAAGAGCACCTTCAGAATATTTGATTCTAAAGGTACTCTCAATCAAAGAAGAGTGATATGATATTTCGGAAGTTGGTGAAAACATGCTCATGAACTTGGCATTTAACAACTGTCAGATAGTTTCACAAATTTTATGTAATTTATTCAATCATTAAGATAAATTTATGTGACTGTATATAGGGATTCGAAAGGATAGTTTGCCAAGGGGAAATCAATAAAACACATCTTGTGTTTGTTTAAAATATTGGATATGAGTAAGGTATTACTAGCCCTAAGTTCATAAAACTAAACGTGACTTTTAAAGTTGATATTATATGTAATACCATACTATGATTTTTTGTAAATATTATAGTTAATGAATAAATGATTTTTTATATCGGAATGTTTCACATATGATAGTTTTATCATTTAATATCCTATCAATCTAATGTTGGATATTTATCGATAGGATGTTTGTAAGGTTTAAACTTAGTCTTTGAATATACGTAGCATAGATATTAAATCTAGCTATTTTACTAGTGTCATGATAACATTTAGAATATGTGATCTCATTACTATATCACATTAATCTTTACCACTTATCACGATTAAACATGAATAAGGCTTAATTGATTGAGTTTACGAGGGGCCATGTGTCCAGTTGATAAACGATTGTCACTTGGATCAATGAGTTGGCACAGAGATGTGGCTTGCACCTCTTGACAAGTCGACAACTGTGAGCATATGGAGGAATCGTATTAACGGAATTGAATGTGATAGTAATTTCATTTTATCATGATGTACAGGTTCATTATTAGCCACTTTCCATAATCAATATTTGAAATTATGATCTGTCAATCACAAGATCTTTGGTTCGCCGATTTGGCTGGTTATCACTACTAGTCGTGGCTAAAATGTAGATAAACCTGCATGTATCATAATATAATGTGAAGTTGCAACATTCAACACTGCTAAGGTTCGGCTAAAATGGCCAAGTCTAGAGATATCATATCTGTCAGATCCAAAGCATGTGAAGACTGCCCATCATGTCATATGTTTGGGTACCTATTCCCTCTATGTTCACTTCTCCGTTCATTTCAGTTCGAAGCCAGGAGAGCGTAGAAGAAACCATGGCTCCTCTGAACCGTTATGAAATCTCTGGGTCTGAACTTATAGAGGCCAACAAAAAGATAGCTCTGCGTTTCGAGAAAATTGGGTGGGGGAATTTCTTTAGAAGTTTCGATGGCCACCATGCAGAAGTTACTAAACTGTTCGCGATGAATTTAAGGGATGACATTGTGCAAATTGGGGGTTTTGAGTTCATTATCAATGAAGATAAGATCGCAGAAGCCACTAAGCTTCTGCAGGTTGGAGAACGCTGGTTTAAGGGTAGCATGGTTAATAAGAAGAAATGTTTGGCTCTATTGCTACCATTGTCGGATGATACTAAACTGAAGATAGGCATCCCTGTAAAATTTTTGAAGCCCGAATGGAGAGCTTATTACGAAATATTGGTAAGGTACGTGTCCTGTGATGGACGTTTCTCCCATCTTCACTTATACCATTTACGATTGCTGTTAGCGTTATAGGGTTGCAAGCTTAATTTGCCTTTCTATTTATGGCAAAGTTTAAAGAAAATGTCACAGGCTGTTAAAAGTTTTAGTAACCCCGACAGGAGTCTTTTCCATCACAGGTTAATCAAGATCATCTTACAGCATCAATTGTCTATAAATGGCAAGACGTGGGATGGGTTTTTAATTGACTGTCAGTTAGGACCAACGCAGTACTGGCCGAACCTTTCCCCAAGAATTCGTAAGAAACGTAAATCTATACAATCTGAGTCAATGATGCTCCTGAAACTATATTTGATGCCAAATTTGCTGCGATAAGGGAGGATTTGATTCAAAAAATCTATTGTTTTCACGCAAGGTTACTAGGAGTATTAAACCCTCAATTCCGAGTCCTATGGTTAATCAATAGGTTCTTCAGCCTACAGTTGTCCATATTGAAGATGATATCCCGTCATCTATCTCTGATACAATTCATGTAAATAATCCTACTTTCGTAAAAGATAATGATGCAAAATCAGGCAAGGCCGAGGTTACTCAACCATGTATAGATACAGGCATTGAAGATCCTGAACCATCATCTAGTCGACATATTGACAGCCCTATTTCTCCTCAGATATCCATTGAAAAAGAAACTCTGCAGCATGTACTAGATAATGCATACCAGGCTAAAATCACAGAGTTAAAGGGTAAACTTAAGCATTGTCTATCTAGTACAACATTATTAGAAGAGGAAAATAGAACCTTTAGAGAAGAGTTGTTGGAGTGGATTGGTAGATGGAAAGAGATGAGTGCTAAGAAGAATCAGTACAAAAAATCAAAGAAGTTAATCATAGGTACTAACCAGCTACTACTTGAACGAATTGAAAAGAAAAACATTAAGATTATCAGGTTAAAGGCTAAACTAGCAGAAGCACGAAGAGTAGTCGCTCTTCAGAATAAGACTTGATGATTTTTCTCATTTCTTATGTCGCTGTAAACCAGGTAATAATTATTTTGGTTTTGCATGCCTGTAAAATCAGATATTTTATAGGCATGCATTTAAATTTCAAGTTTATTTTGTTACCTCTGTTTTAATTGGTTTTAATAAGATGCTTCATTGGTTGAATGCAGGTTGGTTTATCATCATTCCTTTACAAAATTTCAGGACGTGGTTAATACGTTGGCATTGAGATGTGGTTGTTTGTTACGAGCTGGACTTTCAACAATGGCCAAGAATCTTCCAAGTACCTGGACTCAGGCTAGTCTTTTTATATTTATAGTGGCAAATGTGATATAAGAGATGAGATTCTCTTTTTAGTTAGATGAACCCTATAATGTTGCATGCAACATTAATAGGGAAAACTGAATCGTAGTGTTATATAAGGTAGATATTTTGATGAATAATGGATGGAGTGTTGGAAGAAAACGTACTGGAATTATATTTTGTTGCTGGTGTTCTTTTCATTCCTGAAGTTGAACCTTTTGATGTGAATACTATTGGACATCTACAGACTGATACCATTACTATTATTTTTGTTTTAGATATATTATATATATTTCAGGCTTATCTTCTTTCTTAATATTAACACAGTGTGCTTTGATATACTCATGTTTAATTATATTTTTCAGTTTATCAGCTCAAGATAGCATTTTGAATGAACATATCATTATGATTGTGTTTATTAGTATGTTTACTATAAACTGAAGCTATAATGATATACTCTTCTGTCTGTTAAAAATTTCATTTGTATGTTGACAGTGATTTTATAATAGGCATTATCTTTAAGTTCAATTAGCTATATTGATAATTAATTATTAATTAATTTCAGAAAGTTAGAATAACTGCTTATTTTCAGTTGTTTTGTTGATTCTGTTGTTATATAACAGAGTGACTTAGTATTCATTATTTAAATGTTTCTATTTAAATTGTGTTCTAGTCTTTCTGTTAATCCTTTTGTTAATTAATAATTAATCTAGTCTTTAAATACGCTCTCAACTGAGATAGGATAAATAAAATAGATAGAATAGTTCAGATTAAGTCTTATTTTGATATAGTTTAATTAATAGCTTTTAAATCAATTAGTATAATTTTAGCATACTCTTTACAAGTCTTTATATTCAAAAAACTCTTTAAAAAATTGAAGTCTTTCATTAAGAAAGCAAACACTAGATCATTTAGTTAAAGTCAATTTTATGATTAAATAACATTAGAATAGGTTAGATTTTGCTCGTTTTAAGTTCTCCTTAGGAGAAAAACTAGCTGGTAGCAGGACCACAACCTGCGAGGTTTTGTTAATTCAAACACACCGGACGCTACTTTAAGCTGATTGTATGGACAAAACCTCCTTATTGGCCTAGTTCAGAAAAACAGGCCAACAAATGGCACTAGAAGGAGGGCCTATCAATGAATAATGGAAGGTGAAACTAATGAAACATTTCCAACCAGCCAACAATCTCCAGAAGTCAGTAGATCACCTTTTTTAGAAACTATTAGGAATATCCTTGAACGTAATCCTGTCACTTCTCCCTTTACTCCCGCACAAAGTGCTCAAACTCTTGAAGAATCAAGACATATTCTTACTAGAGCATACGCTAATCAACTTGGTATTTCTCCAATAGATTATGGTCTACCTAGGCAGCAACGTCATAATCCACAATCGACCATAGTTATACAATATTTGGAGATAACTGGTAGTACTCCCCACCATCGGGTTGAAAGACATCAAAGGCAGAATACACAAACTAATACTGCTAGAAGATTAATTGTAGGAGGCGGTTCTGATCAGCCACCTTCTCCTCCTGAGTCACCACCTGATAGTCCAAGACCTTCCAATTCAGGAAGTTCCTCTAGTTCTCAAGGAATTCCAATGGTAGGAAATGTACCTGTGGGAGGAGGAGGTAATCCTCCACCCAATCCACCCAATCCACAACTCCCTTGGTTAAGGACAGCTGTTGTAGTAGTCCCTGGAATACAGCATCCTTTGCCTAAACACTTAGATAAACTCCTCCCTAAGTTTAACCCAGACGACAAAGAACCTGCAGAGGTACATGTTGACAAGTTCATGTTGGAGGTTCAAAATTTGAATGTGCAGCATGAAGATGTAGTTTGTCGATTGTTTCCTCTAACTTTTGAAGGAAGAGCTTCTACCTGGTACTTTTCATTAGTAGAAGGATCCATTACAAATTTGGGGGAATTTAATAAATCCTTTCTAGATAAATCCGAGGAAGATAAAACACTCGCTCTTTTAGCCCTAGAGTTATCTAGAATTAAAATGGAGCCTAAAGAAAGAATCAAAGATTTCAATCAAAGGTTTCTAACCTTAAAAAATAAAATTCCAATTGCTTCTCAACCTCCGGAAGACATAATTATCGAGAATTATACGTCATCCTTACCTAAGTATTCTAGAATGTTTGTGAAAACAGCTGGAAAAACAACACTAATAGAAACATTTGAGGAAGCCATTAAAGCAGAAAAGGATTCCATGTCCTATGAACGAGATAGAAGCGGGAAATATGATTCTTTTCCTCGAAGAAAGATGAAAAAACCCAGTTCAGATAAAGATAAAGCATTCGATGTAGAACAACTGCAAAACGCAATTCGAACATTAACCAATGAAGTTATAGGATTAAAAAAGACTAATTCTGAAGCTTCTCCTTCTAGGAGTTATTTCAAAAATCAATTTAAACAAAATCCTAATGCAAATAATAAGAATACACCACCTGACATAGCTACAAATGAAGAGATCTTTAATACAATTCGAGTTGTTCTATCTTTGTCTGAGACTCCTAGTCAAGAGATAAATGAAAACGAAGAAGAAGAAGAATCAGAAAATGATGAAGAATCAGAAGAACCTCAACAAGTTAACGGTCATTTCTAGGATAGCCTTGTGAAAGAACATGAGAGCAGAATTCCACCTTCAGGACAACATGCATATAATACTCGTAGTAAAGCATTTGCAAACACTCTCGGTGCTTCAAGTTCTAATACAAATAATGACAACAATAATTCACAACCAAATAAACAAACTCAGTCTGGCAAGCAGATTCAATCAACCAAAAATACCCAAACCATTCAAAATGCTCCCAGATTAGATTTACAATATGATATCATTGAAGATTTAAATAAGACTCGTGCAAACATCAGTATGTACGATCTTCTTCAAATCTACCCAATGCCTAATAGTCATATTATAAATCTTGCAGTAAGTTCAATTATTCCTAATGCAAAACAAAATGTTGCTGCAAATAGTTCTAATAATGATCCAACAGCAACTGAAAAAGGAAAAGCAACGGCTAACAAAGCTTCACTGATAGGTAAGAATTCTAAATCAACTACACCTCCATTCTTACTTACCTTTGAAATTTTCAATAGGAATGTTCATAACTGCATGGTAGATTCCGGAGCCTCCTCCAATGTCATGCCTTTATCTGTATGCAAGAAATTGAATGGAAAATTTGTCCCATCAAATTCTCAAATAACTCAGTTGGATAGGACAAATGTAAAGGTTGTAGGGGAAATGAAAGATGTCTTAGTCAGGATTGCTTGCAACCCTTCGGTTTATCAAATTATAGATATTGTTGTTGCTAGTATTCCAGATGCATATGGGCTGTTCTTAAGTAGGGACTGGTCTCAAAAGTTGAACGGTTTCTTTGCCACTGATTGGTCAACATTGTGGTTACCTAAGAACGGAAAGTCAAATTAGGTTAAGATAAATAGGGAAAGGTATATGAAACATACTGTCACGGAACTGCATGATCCTAGTGAACCTGTTTTATTTTCAGATTGTATCATGGGGAATTACATGTATGAATTAGGATTTGGTAATTTTAAAGCTGAAAATTCTGCCTTATCTGAAAATAAACAGCAATCTGAAATTTGTAATGTGACATCTGTTTCTCCTAACTGTTCACTCAAGGAAACCATTAATGATGTAGATAATCTCAATATTTTAAATATCATAGAAAGTAAAGTGTTTGTGCATAGTTCTATTTGGACTTTATATTTTGATGGTGCGAAATCTAAAGGAGCAGGAACTGGTTGCTTACTAGTGGACCTTCAGGGGAATAAGACCTACATAGCTTGTAGAATGGAATTTAATTGTACAAACAATACGGTTGAATATGAAGCTTTAATACAAGGTTTGAAAAAAGCAATTGATTTGTGCATCAAAGAGTTAATTGTTTATGGTGATTCCGAGATCATTATTAGACCGGTTCGTAACTCCATTCAATGTTTATCTGAACATTTACAGAGTTATCAGAAAGAGGTATGGAACCTTATCTTACATTTTGATGCATTTAACATAAATTATGTTCCTAGAAGTCAAAATCAAGAAGCAGATTTGTTGGAAAATGTAGCGTCAAAGTTAATTCCTTCAGAAAATATTACTCCAGATTTCTTTTCTGTTGAATTGATTTTTAGGCCTTCCATACTTGATAATATTTTTAACTGGCGTGTATTTGACAATGATATGCAGGTACTTAATTTTCTGACAAATGAGGATACTTTTAAAGATTCAGCGATAGATGAAGTCACTCATGACGAAAACTTGCGGGATTGTTCGGTAATAAATGATTTCTGTTTAGTTGAAAAAGCTTTCGAACAGGTAAAACCAGTCCCTAATTTAGTACTTAAATTAGAAAATTTCTTTGATCTGCAGGATAAGTTCAGATCTGTTCCTAATTGTAAAACAAATAGCTCTCAAATGAGGTATGAAACCATCAATTTAGGAACAGAACTAAATCCCCAAACTATAAACCTTAGAATAGATTGTAATCCTATAGAAAAAACAGCATTCATAAAATTGTTTAAGGACTTTAAATATTTCTTTGCTTGGACATATGATGACCTGAAAACATTCAATACTCAAGTCATGCAACATATAATTCCAATTAAACAAGAGTCAAAACCTTTTCAACAAAAGTTAAGGAAATATCACCCACCATTAGAACCAACAATAAAAAAGGAACTGAATCATAATTGTTAGCTGCCAAGATTATTTTCTCTATCAGACACACCCAATGGGTAGCAAACTTAGTTCCAGTCAGGAAGAAAAACAGGGATATTAGATTATGTGTAGATTTTAGAAATTTGAATAAGGCTTTTGAGAAGGATAATTATCCAGTTCCTCCCATGGAACAAATTCTTCAAAAAGTGTCTGGGGATGAGATACTATCACTTTTGGATGGTTTCTCAGGGTACAACCAGATATTGGTTTCCCCAGATGATCAATTGAAAACTACTTTTAGAACTCCATGGGGAACATATGCCTACCGCAAGATGCCCTTTGGGTTAATCAATGCAGGAGCAACCTTTCAACAGGCAATGGATATTGCTTTTAGAGGCCTAACCAATCATTCAGTTGTTGTCTACTTGGATGATGTTACTGTATATTCTAAACATCGACCTGATCATTTTCATCATCTTAGAAAAGTATTTGAACAATGTAGAAAATTTGGAATATATTTAAATCCTAAAAAGACAATATTTGTTGTTTCAGAAGGTATCTTATTGGGATGTGTAGTCTCAAAACACGGAATCATGATTGATCCCGAAAGAAACCAAGCCATTTCAAAGATAACCTATCCTTCTAGAAAGAAAGCAATGCAGTCTTTTTTAGGTAAAATAAATTTTGTTAGGAGATTCATTCCCAGTTTTTCCGAGATCATTCGTCCTTTGCAGAAAATGATTAAAAAAGATGTTGTTTTTAATCGGGGACAAACTGAGAAAGAATCATTTCAGAAAATTTTAGAATCCATTTCAGAAGTTCCTAGCCTCCTAAGTCTAGATTTTAATAAAGATTTCATATTGTACACCTTTGCTTCTGATATTTCATATGCAGCAGTTCTAACTCAATTAAATCAGCAGAATAACAAAGTCCCAATTTCTTTCATGAGTTTAAACTTCAAAGGTGTTGAACTTAATTACGACGAAGTCGATAAGAAAGCCTTTGTTGTTTTTAAAGTTGTGAAACATTTTCGTCCTTACTTGCTAAAATCTAAAACGAAAATAATCGTTCCTTATTCCTCAGTCAGAAATTTGTTGGTACAGAAAGACTTAGGTGAAAAAAGGGCACCTTGGATGACAGCTCTACAAAAATATGACTTAGAAATCAAACCTTCAACAATAGTCAAAGGCCAAGGGTTATGTAAATTAGCTGCTGAAGCAGCTCACTTACCTAATGATAAAGCCGAAACTATCATTGATGAAACTTTACATACCAGGGAAATTTATTTTTATCCACCACCTCAAGATTCCTGGTACAAAGACATACGGATGCTTTTGGAAACTGGTACTGCCCCTGATTACTTAGAACCAAAGAAGAAAAGAGCACTCAGATTGAAGTCTGCTCCGTACTTATTAATTGACAATATCCTCTTTCGGATAAATTTAGACAGAGTATACCTTCGATGTCTAGATAAAGATGAAACAGAAGTAATTCTGAAAGAATTACATTCTGGACCAGCAGGAGGTCATTTTGGTGGAGAGACCACTGCGCACAAAATTCTCAGGGCTGGTTATTATTGGCCTACCTTGTTTCGAGATTCCTATACCTTTGTCAGAAAATGCCAAGAGTGTCAAATCGCTGCAGGAAGGATGAAAAAGCCTGCTTTTCCTTTACAACCTATTTCAGCTGAAAGACCCTTTCAGCAATGGGGTATCGATATAGTAGGTCCAATAAGTCCTCCCTCATCTATGCAACACAAATATATAATAACTGCGACCGATTATTTCACCCATTGGGCTGAAGCTGCACCATTGAAAGTTGTAAATACCAATAAGGTCATACTATTTTTGGAATTCTTTATCATAACAAGATTTGGTATTCCTGATTCACTCGTTTTTTATAATGCTTCGTATTTTTCATCAATCGAGTTAACTCAGTTTGCTTTAGAGAAAGGAATAAGAATAAGGTATTCAGCTAATTATCACCCCCATGGGAATGGTCTAGCTGAATCAACCAACAAAAATTTATTAAAGATTCTTAAAAGAACTATTTCAGTTCACCATCGTAACTGGCATACAGAATTGGTCAATGCCCTTTGGGCAGACAGAGTAACTCCTAAGGTTGCAATAGGTAATTCACCATTTTTCTTAGTATATGGAATTGAGGCTATTTTACTACCAAATCTGTTCTTACCTTCATTACAGTTAGCTCAGTCTATCCAAGATGAAGAGTGCCCAGCAATGGAAAAGAGGATTAATACATTGCTAAAACTGGAAGAAGAAAGAGAAAAGTCAAAACAACACTTTACGAAACATCAGCAGATTGTAAAATCGTGGTTTGACCAATCTTTCAGTTCTGATCGAGAATTTCAGGTGGGAGACCTAGTTTTAAAATGGGATAAAGCTCACGAGGATAAGGGAGATCATACTAAATTTCAGAAACTATGGTTAGGTCCCTTTGTTATTTCTGAGAAAATAGGCCCAAGTACCTTTCGATTGCAGACACTTGAAGGACAGTCCAAAACAATCCCAGTGAACAGACTGATTCTTAAAAAATATTTTTGTTAATATCTTCTGTCTTAAAATGTTTATAATTTGCTTACTGTTTGTAAATAAATTTATCTTTCTGTATATAAATTATCTTGTTGTTATGTTAATCAGTTTTCTATTAAAATCAAATATTTCAGACTGTTGAATTTATGTATATAACCAGTCAGTCAGTCATCAATCTGTAATTAACAGCTGTAAAAATAAATGTAAATAAATAAAATCAGTTTTCTCATCAGCCTGAAAAAATTATGATAGTAGACTGAAATCCTTTAAAAATTTGTTCAGGATGATCAAAATTTCTTAAATCTGCAAAAGACCTTCATTGTTTTTATTTATAAGTGTTTCTCAGATTATTCTTCATCTTGTTATTTTCTTTAAACATGGGGATATCTTATTACATGTCTTCTTCGAAGCTTGTACTTCTGAAAAACTCTTACAAATCTCTATCATCAGTCTTAGAAATTTTTTTATCATCTGAAAACTGTCT
The DNA here is from genome assembly GCA_001517045.1 of Pseudotsuga menziesii. Lineage (NCBI taxonomy): Eukaryota > Viridiplantae > Streptophyta > Pinopsida > Pinales > Pinaceae > Pseudotsuga > Pseudotsuga menziesii. Next base: position 71,022 of record LPNX010099317.1, read on the forward strand.
AGCATTTGTTCTAGTCAATTAAAAGCTAAAGTGAGAGACGGAAGGTCTCAGTAATGAGTCAGTCTGATCAGAATCACAAATATCACTGGTATGACATTATTAGAAAACTAGTAATGGCTTTTGGTTTAAAAACCGAAAGATAAGGGGTCTCATCATGAGCCAGCTGATTCATTTTCTAGTGATATTAATGACTGGCATTACCGTTTGGTCACCATGCTGGGTAATGATCTCTCATTTTATGAAATTTAAAAGATGAAATTGCAATAAAAACATAACTTTTGACTGAAGAATAAGAGGTCTCATAACGATCCAGCCTAATCATGATCATCAGTGTTGTCTGGAATAACTTCATTTCTGATCACTAGGGTGATGGATTTTGATTTTAAAAATTAAAAGAAAAGAGGTCTCATCACGAGCCGGCTTGCTTATTTCGGACAGCTCTTGTGAATGATACTATCACATTGGGATACCACACCCAGATAGTAGTCTTCAGGCAGAATTATTGTTTTAAAAGAAAAAGCAAAAGCAAACAAAAAGAAAATTATTATGCTATGGAACAGATTCTAGAAAGTTTTCAGAGGAGCAGATTTCTATACTCTATGCTGATGGTATAGGTTATCCTTACTAAGAAGTACTTGTTTCGACTAAGATATTTGTAAGTTTATCCCTAATCAAATTTCTGTTTCAAAAGATGGAATATTTCTGAGTTATACTTATGGATATGAGTAAAGAATGGTTTAATGTGGATAAAGAATTTTTTATTGTTTTTTTTTTACAGGTTTTAAGATTTCGTTTTTATTATAAGACGAGATAACTAGTTCGCCCAGCTTGTCGCCATTTGTTGACAGCTAGCAACAACCTCTTCATTTCTCAATAAGAGGAAGAGTGATCGGTTCTTTCTTTGACTTACCAATTCAAAATTATAAAAGAGCACCTTCAGAATCTTTGATTCTGAAGGTACTCTCAATCAAAGAAGAGTGATATGATATTTCAGAAGTTGGTGAAAACATGCTCATGAACTTGGCATTTAACAACTGTCAAATAGTTTCATAAATTTTATGTAATTTATTCAATCATTAAGATAAATTTATGTCACTGTATATAGGAATTCGAAAAGATAGTTTTCCAAGGGGAAATCAATAAAACACATTGGGATACCATTGAGCCGGCTTGCTTATTTTGGATAGCTCTCGTGAATGATACTATCAAATTGGGATACCACACCCAGATAGCAGTCTTCAGGAAGAATTATTGTTTTAAAAGAAAAAGCAAAAGCAAACAAAAAGAAAATTATTATGCTATGGAACAGATTCTAGAAAGTTTTCAGAGGAGCAGATTTCTATACTCTATGCTGATGGTATAGGTTATCCTTACTAAGAAGTACTTGTTTCAACTAAGATATTTGTAAGTTTATCCCTAATCAAATTTTTGTTTCAAAAGATGGAATATTTCTGAGTTATACTTATGGATATGAGTAAATAATGGTTTAATGTGGATAAAGACTTTTTTATTGTTTTTATTTTTTTACAAGTTTTAAGATTTCGTTTTTATTATAAGCAAAGATAACTGGTTCGCCCAGGTTGTCGCCATTTGTTGACAGCTAGCAACAACCTCTTCATTTCTCAATAAGATGAAGAGTGATCGGTTCTTTCTTTGACTTACCAATTCAAAATTATAAAAGAGCACCTTCAGAATCTTTGATTCTGAAGGTACTCTCAACCAAAGAAGAGTGATATGATATTTCATAAGTTGGTGAAAACATGCTCATGAACTTGGCATTTAACAACTGTCAAATAGTTTCATAAATATTATGTAATTTATTCAATCATTAAGATAAATTTATGTGACTGTATATAGGAATTCAAAAGGATAGTTTGCCAAGGGGAAATCAATAAAACACATCTTGTGTTTCTTTAAAAGATTGGATATGAGTAAGGTATTACTAGCCCTAAGTTCATAAAACTAAAGGTGACTTTTAAAGTTGATATTATATGTAATACCATACTATGATTTTTTGTAAATATTATAGTTAATGAATAAATGATTTTTTATATAGGAATGTTTCACATCTGATAGTTTTATCATTTAATATCCTATCAATCTAATGTTGGATATTTATCGATAGGATGTTTGTAAGGTTTAAACTTAGTCTTTGAATATACATAGCATAGATATTAAATCTAGCTATTTCACTAGTGTCATGATAACATTTAGAATATGTGATCTCGTTACTATATCACATTAATCGTTACCACTTATCACGATTAAACATGAAGAAGGATTAATTGACCGAGTTTACGAGGGGCCATGTGTCCAGTTGATAAACGATTGTCACTTGGATCAATGAGTTGGCACAGAGATGTGGCTTGCACCTCTTGACAAGTCGACAGCTATGAGCATATGGAGGCATCGTATTAACGGAATTGAATGTGATAGTGATTTCATTTTATCACGATGTACAGGTTCATTATTAGCCACTGTCCATAATCAATATTTGAAATTATGATCTGTCAATCATAAGATCTCCGGTTCGCCGATTTGCCTGGTTATCACTACTAGTCATGGCTAAAACGTAGATAAACCTGCATGTATCATAATATAATGTGAAGTTGCAACATTCAACACTGCTAAGGTTCGGCTAAAATGGCCAAGTCTAGAGATATCATATCCGTCAGATCCAAAGCATGCGAAAACTTCCCATCATGTCATATGTTTGGGTACCTATTCCCTCTATGTTCACTTCTCCGTTCATTTCAGTTCGAAGCCAGGAGAGCGTAGAAGAAACCATGGCTTTTCTGAACTGTTATGAAATCTCTGGGTCTGAACTTATAGAGGCTGACGAAAAGATAGCTCTGCGTTTCGAGAAAATTGGGTGGGGGCATTTCTTTAGAAGTTTCGATGGCCACCATGCAGAAGTTACTAATTTGTTCGTGATGAATTTAAGGGATGACATTATGCAAATTGGGGGTTTTGAGTTCATTATCAATGAAGATAAGATCGCAGAAGCCACTAAGCCTCCACAGGTTGGAGAACGCTGGTTCAAGGGTAGCATGGTTAATAAGAAGAAATGTTTGGATCTGTTGCTACCATTGCCAGATGATACTAAACCGAAGATAGGCATCCCTGTAAAATTTCTGAAGCCCGAATGGAGAGCTTATTACGAAATATTGGTAAGGTACATGTCCTATGACGGACGTTTCTCCCATTTGTACTTATACCATTTACGATTGCTATTAGCATTACAGGGTTGCAAGCTTAATTTTCCTTTCTATTTATGGAAAAGTTTAAAGAAAATGTCACAAGCTGTTAAAAGTTTTAGTAACCCTGACAGGAGTCTTTTCCATCACGGGTTAATCAAGATCATATTACAGCATTAATTGTCTGTAAATTGCAAGACGTGGGATGGGTTTTTAATTGACCGTCAGTTAGGACCGATGCAGTACTGGCCGAACCTTTCCCCAAGAATTCGTAAGAAACGTAAAGCTATAAAATCTGAGGTAAATGACGCTCCTAAAACTGTATTTGAGGGAAAAGGATTTGGGGAATTCGGTCTACCTGTTAATGATGGGATTAGTAAGAATGATAACAGGGATTCAATCCCTTGTTACTCTAAAACAGCTCTGAGTCAGTCCTTATCAGGTGAAGGTCATAGCACCATTGCAAAAACAAAAGAAAAGTTAACCAAAAGCAAAACCAATAATGATGTTGAATATAAAATTCTTCTTGAGCCCAATAACCTTCATAGACATGGAAAAGAGTCTATATGTAAATTAGATATCCATTGAAAAAGAAACTCTGCAGCATGTACTAGATAATGCATACCAGGCTAAAATCACAGAGTTAAAGGGTAAACTTAAGCATTGTCTATCTAGTACAGCATTATAAGAAGAGGAAAATAGAACCTTTAGAGAAGAGTTGCTGGAGTGGATTGGTAGATGGAAAGAGATGAGTGCTAAGAATAATCAGTACAAAAAATCAAAGAAGTCAATCATAGGTACTAACCAGCTACTACTTGAACGAATTGAAAAGCAAAACATTAAGATTATCAGGTTAAAGGCTAAACTAGCAGAAGCATGAAGAGTAGTCACTCTTCAGAATAAAACTTGATGATTTTTCTCATTTCTTATGTTGCTGTAAACCAGGTAATAATTATTTTGGTTTTGCATGCCTGTAAAATCGGAGATTTTACAGGCATGCATTTAAATTTCAAGTTTATTTTGTTACCTCTGTTTTAATTGGTTTTAATAAGATGCTTCGTTGGTTGAATGCAGGTTGGTTTATCATCATTCCTTTACAGAATTTCAGGACGTGGTTAATACGTTGGCATTGAGATGTGGTTGTTTGTTACGAGCTGGACTTTCAACAATGGCCAAGAATCTTCCAAGTACCTGGAATCAGGCTAGTCATTTTCTGTTTATAGTGGCAAGTGTGATATAAGAGATGAGATTCTCTTTTTAGTTAGACGAACCCTATAATGTTGCATGCAACATTAATAGGGAAAACTGAGTCGTAGTGTTATATAAGGTAGATATTTTGATGAATAATGGATGGAGTGTTGGAAGAAAACATACTGGAATTATATTTTGTTGCTGGTGTTCTTTTCATTCCTGAAGTTGAACCTTTGGATGTGAATACTACTGGACATCTACAGACTGATTCCATTACTGGTATTTTTGTTTTAGATATATTATATATATTTCAGGCTTATCTTCTTTCTTAATATTAACACAGTGTGCTTTGATATACTGATGTTTAATTATATTTTTCACTTTATCATCTCAAGATAGCATTTTGAATGAACATATCATTATGATTGTGTTTATTAGTATGTTTACTATAAACTTAAGCTATAATGATATACTCTTCTGTCTGTTAAAAATTTCATTTGTATGTTGGCAGCGATTTTATAATAGGCATTATCTTTAAGTTCAATTAGCTATATTGATAATTAATTATTAATTAATTTCAGAAAGTTAGAATACCTGCTTATTTTCAGTTGTTTTGTTGATTCTGTTGTTATATAACAGAGTGACTTAGTATTCATTATTTAAATGTTTCTATTTAAATTATGTTCTAGTCTTTCTGTTAATCCTTTTGTTAATTAATAATAAATCTAGTCTTTAAATACGCTCTCAGCTGAGATAGGATAAATAAAATAGATAGAATAGTTCAGATTAAGTCTTATTTTGATATAGTTTAATTAACAGCTATTAAATCAATTAGTATAATTTTAGCATACTCTTTACAAGTCTTTATATTCAGAAAACTCTTTAAAAAATTGAAGTCTTTCCTTAAGAAAGCAAACACTAGATCATTTAGTTAAAGTCAATTTTATGATTAAATAACATTAGAATAGGTTAGATTTTGTTGGTTTTAAGTTCTCCTTAAGAGAAAAACTAACTGGTAGCAGGACCACAACTTGCAAGGTTTTGTTAATTCAAACACACCGGATGCTGATTTAAGCTGATTGTATGGACAAAACCTCCTTATTGGCCTAGTTCAGAAAAACAGGCCAACAAATGGCGCTAGAAGGAGGGCCTGTCAATGAGTAATGGCAGGTGAAACTAATGAAACATTTCCAACCAGCCAACAATCTCCAGAAGTCAGTAGATCACCTTTTTTAGAAACTGTTAGGAATATCCTTGAACGTAATCCTGTCTCTTCTCCCTTTACTCCCACACAAAGTGCTCAAACTCTTGAAGAATCAAGACATATTCTTACTAGAGCATATGCTAATCAGCTTGGTATTCCTCCAATAGATTATGGTCTACCTAGGTAGCAGTGTCATAATCCACAATCGACCATAGTTACACAAGATTTGGAGATAACTGGTAGTACTCCCCACCATCAAGTTGAAAGACATCAAAGGTAGAATACACAAACTAATACTGCTAGAAGATTAATTGTAGGAGGCGGTTCTGATCAGCCACCTTCTCCTCCTGAGTCACCACCTGATAGTCCAAGACCTTCCAATTCAGGAAGTTCCTCTAGTTCTCAAGGAAGTCCAATGGCAGGAAATGTACCTATGGGAGGAGGAGGTAATCCTCCACCCAATCCACCCAATCCACAGCTCCCTTGGTTAAGGACAACTGCTGTAGCAGTCCCTGGAATACAGCATCCTTTTCCTAAACACTCAGATAAACTCCTCCCTAAGTTTAACCCAGACGATAAAGAACCTGCAGAGGTACATGTTGACAAATTCATGTTGGCGGTTCAAACTTTGAACGTGCAGCATGAAGATGTAGTTTGTCGATTGTTTCCTCTAAATTTTGAAGGAAGAGCTTCTACCTGGTACTTTTCATTAGTACAAGGATCCATTACAAATTCGGGGGAATTTAATAAAGCCTTTCTAGATAAATTCAGGGAAGATAAAACACCCTCTCTTTTAGCCCTAGAGTTAACTAGAATTAAAATGGAGCCTAAAGAAAGAATCAAAGATTTCAATCAAAGGTTTCTGACCTTAAAAAATAAAATTCCAATTGCTTCTCAACCTCCGGAAGACATAATTATCGAGAATTATACGTCAGACTTACCTAATTATTCCGGAATGTTTGTGAAAAGAGCTGGAAAAACAACACTAATAGAAACATTTGAGGAAGCCATTAAAGTAGAAAAGGATTCCATGTCCTATGAACCAGATAGAAGCGGGAAATCTAATTCTTTTCCTCGAAGAAAGACGAAAAAACCCAGTTCAGATAAAGATAAAGCATCCGATTTAGAACAGCTGCAAAACGATATTCGAACATTAACCAATGAAGTTATAAGATTAAAAAAGACTAATTCTGAAGCTTCTCCTTCTAGGAGTTATTTTAGAAATCAATTTAAACAAAATCCTAATGCAAATAATAAGAATACACCACCTGAAATAGCTACAAATGAAGAGATATTTAATACAATTCGAGCTGTTCTATCTTTGTCTGAGACTCCTAGTCAAGAGATAAACGAAAACGAAGAAGAAGAAGAATCAGAAAATGATGAAGAATCAGAAGAACCTCAACAAGTTAACGGTCATTTCTTGGATAGCCTTGTGAAAGAACATGAGAGCAAAAGTCCACCTTCAGGACAACATGCATATAATACTCGTAGTAAAGCATTTGCAAACACTCCCGGTACTTCAAGTTCTAATACAAATAATGAGAACAATAATTCACAGCCAAATAAACAAACTCAGTCTGGCAAGCAGATTCAATCAACCAAAAATACCCAAACCATTCAAAATGCTCCCAGATTAGATTTACAATATGATATCATTGAATATTTAAAGAAGACTCATGCAAACATCAGTATGTACGATCTTCTTCAAATCTACCCAATGCCTAATAGTCATATTATAAATCCTGCAGTAAGTTCAATTATTCCTAATGCAAAACTAAATGTTTCTGCAAATAGTTCTAATAATGATCCAACAGCAACTGAAAAAGGAAAAGCAACGGCTGACAAAGCTTCGCTGATAGGTAAGAATTATAAATCAACTACACCTCCATTCTTACTTACCTTTGAAATTTTCAATAGGAATGTTCATAACTGCATGGTAGATTCCGGAGCCTCCTCCAATGTCATGCCTTTATCTGTATGCAAGAAATTGAATGGAAAATTTGTCCCATCAAATTCTCAAATAACTCAGTTGGATAGCACAAATGTAAAGGTTGTAGGGGAAATGAAAGATGTCTTAGTCAGGATTGCTTGCAACCCTTCGGTTTATCAAATTATAGATATTGTTGTTGCTAATATTCCAGATGCATATGGGCTGTTCTTAAGTAGGGACTGGTCTCAACAGCTGAACGGTTTCTTTGCCACTGATTGGTCAACATTGTGGTTACCTAAGAACGAAAATTCAAATCAGATTAAGATAAATAGAGAAAGGTATATGAAACATACTGTCATAGAACTGCATGATCCTAATGAACCTATTTTATTTTCAGATTGTATCATGGGGAATTACATGTATGAATTAGTGTTGGAAGAAACAATTTTCTTCTAGCTTAAAATGATAAAAATATAACATGGTATCAGAGCTAACCTAAGAAGAAGACATTGTGTAGCTGCAGAAGCTATGGATTCTTACTTTTTGGGTATCTCTCCACAATCCATCAGAAAAAATATGCTAGGTTGACTCTCCATTGAAGGGTGCATCTTTCTGTCGAAGCATAATTCAATTCCGAGCATTTTCAGTTTTCGGTGCAAGAAATTAGGGCTTCTTACAAAAGAGACGTTTTTGAGTAAGCCCGGCATAGGATTTTTATCCTCATAAAAATGGAAGTTTAGAGACCTGGATCAAGATTTTTGGTTGGGTGAAACTCTGAGAAAGTCAAACCCTAGTTTGACCGTGAGCTAGAAAAACCCTAAATACTAAAACACCTAAGTTTTGGTACATTCGATATACCATGCGATTGGAATAGGATCAGGAGCTAAAACATGCAAAGACCAAAGCTAAAATATTGTACACTGTATCCAAAATTCAGTCTCCGATTTTCTATATTCTGGGATATATGATCCCTGCAAGTTAGGGTTCCAACCTCTTCTAGGATTCATCCCTAAACAGGACACCTGGGGAGAATTGCTATATCTTGGGAAAAAAAGGTCCAAATTAAATTTCTGAAGCTGTTCCAAAAAGGGAACGGATTTTAATTTCTGTGGTCTGAAGTTTCGATCTAGAAGATGAAACAGTGACACATCGAAGTCCGTACAAATTTGTTGTTTTGAACAGTCTTGTAACAAGTCACCTTGGGAAAATGATCATAAGTCCAAATTTGTGAAACCAATTCTAATGAAACCTATGGTGTTGGAACAGAGACATGCGAGGATACCTCTATACGAATTTTTAGACATAGAGGAGCAGTAATTTCATATATACCGTAGAAAGAGTAACAAACATTTTTGCAGGATAAAATTGGGAAACTAGGGCTTCCTGTTCCGGGAGCTTCCCTCCACTGTTTTCAGAAAATGAGTACATTGGATAGATCAACTTGAAGATATATATCTTTCTATCCAATCAGATCTGAAATATTCCATGTTTTGAAAATTAGGGTTTTTCTGACAAACCCTATATCAGCGAGCTCTGGAACCAGGACAGACACCTTAAATCGCTAAGATCTAATATTTTTCTATTTTCATTTGAGGTTCTCATCTAAAAGTGATCTATCACATAATTTTGATGAAAATCTTGGTGAAGTTGAAAACTTCCAAGAATGGAAGTATATGATCTCTCTGAAGAAAATGGATTGGACACCTACATGAGTAGAGAGGTTCCAGTTTTAGAGGGAGATGAGGCTCAAAGCCTTACACAAGAAGAACTTGGTCAAGGCCAAGAAGATCATTGTTGATTCAGTCACAGATCAACTTGTACCTCAAGTGTCTTTCCTAAAGACACCGAAGATTTTTTATTCCTTGACTAAGCTATTTGAAGGGAAGAACATAAATCAGAAGATGGCTTTGAGAAAACAGTTGAAGAATGTGAATATCTAGAATGTAGAACAACTTGAAGCGGTAGAAGAAGAAGTGGAGAATGCAGAAGTGGTGATAGCCACCTTGAATGGCCTCCCAGCATCATGGGATTCATTCATTCAAGGAATTTGTGCCAGAAAAAAGTGATTACTTTCAGCAGACTTTGGGAAGAAGAAGAAGCTCAACTCATAATAAGAGAAGAGAAGATGGGAGAAATTGAAGATCAAGCTCTCACCATCCAAAGAATACCCCTCAAGTGATGAGGAATATGAAGATCTAAACTCTTGAAGAACCTCTTATCCATATTAGCATTTGGATAAGAAACGATGCTATTATGAATGAAGAAGACGATGCAGCTGAAGTCTCAAGGAGTCTACCCACGAAACAAATAAATATAAGTATTCAATTGTCCTTTCATGATATTGTTTTTTGTTATGCATTTGTTTATATTCGGTTGATATATTATGCATGATAGAATTTTTGCATTAATGACAGTATACTACTATTATGCATGTAATGGGTAAGTAGCTCATGGTGCTAGACAACTCTCCATTGCTACTTATCTAGAATGAAACCTCTTTGCTGACATATTGGATTAGTGCATAATCTCAATGTTGTCCTAGTAGAGATGGAAGGCATCTAGAAAGTTTCCATGAGATATGGATGGATGTTGTATTGGATAAAGTAGTTGCATGATCATATATTTATGCATAATAATTTTTCATTATGAATATACCTTATGATATGTTTCTAACTATACAACTGCATTTGACTTGTAGGAAAGATCGCATACATAATCACCTACAAGCAAAGAAGGATGAGACTTGTTCCGAAGAACAAGTGACGACAATTCAAGATGAAGAATAACATGATGAATGCAACGACATCATTAATGCAGAACCTTCCATCCATGAAGAAGTAACCAAGAAGAAAAAGAAGACTAGTTCAAGAAGAATGATGTCTAGGATGTAGTATTGATACTGAAGAGAAGTTCATAGTTCCATCATGCAGTAGATGGAAACATCATGGGATACAAGGAAAGATTTGAAGATACATTTGTAGCCACCAGAATTTAAGACACATGACAAACATAAGCATGTGTATAAATGAAAAAAGGCCTTGTACGATTTCAGAAGACACCCATGGGATAACACATAAATGATGAGCTTGATGAAGACCTAAAACTTTACTACAAGGTTGAAGATGAAAGCCTATATAGGATGACAAGCTCACAGATGGGTGCAAAAGTAACTTTCAAAAAAGTTCAAGATAGATGATCTTGGTATCCAATGATCCTAGATGGATACATAGAATATTAGTAGCAGAGGAAGCTACTTGTCACTCCGGTACAAAATGTTTCAATGCATAGAGTACGAAAGACAGAGGGAGTATGATGCTCTGCCTTAGAGGAAGTGAATGTGGAAGATCCTAAGGTTCAACATGGTAGGACAGGATGGATAGATTACTGATGACTCTAGGCTTTACTAAGAGTAAATCAGATTCCAACCTTTGCTTCAAGGTTGAAGGTGGAATACCAGTGATGCTCCTGTTATGTGTTGATGCACTATTTTCTAGGCATGGAGGTGTGGACAAGGGAAGTATGTAGTAGAGATCCTGAAGAGGTTCAAGATGATGGATTGCAAGGACATGACCACACCTATGGCATCAAACATGAAGCTGTTGAGTGATGCTTCATCAAAGATGGTTTATGCCTTGATGTATCATCGGATTATTTATTCCTTGATGTACCTAACGAATATGATACCAGATATTTGCTTTGCTATGAACACATTGAGACATGTTCACCTGATGGTTGCAAAGCATGTAGTAAGGTACATGAAGGGTACAGCTAAGGATGGGATCAAGTGTGATCTCTTGATTTGGCAGGATGGAGTCCTGCATGGTGCTGAGTATAGCTGAGGAAAAAGATGTTGCCACTTGCTATTTCGGAGGTATTATGTTTCTTTTGAAAACTACTATTTGACTTGGTTGATATGACTTGCATTTTTTGTATGATGCAGAGAGGAGTAGTGATCTAGATCGAGATCTCTTGAGAGAAGGATTTCTAGCATAGCTGATGAGATAGGTTTTCTGAGCATAAGTCCTTGCAAAGCTTGTAGGTTATCCTTCGACATAATCAGCCCTGATGTGATTCTATGCTAGAAATGGCCAAAGTGAAGTTTGAGTACTTCAGGGAGAAGCTTGGTGTTCTCGAGATCAAGGTTCCCTCCAAGGGGAAATGGTGAGATTGAGAGCCATTCTAACATGGTGAGTGGATTAAGTTCCTTCCATGGTCAGATGTAATGGCTGAGCCATTCTGTCATGGTGAGAGGATTTAGGTTCCTTCCATGTCAGATTTGAGTGCTGATCCATTCTGATATGACTATAGAATTGGTTCCTACATGATCAGATATAAGGGCTATTGCCATTCTTGGAATGGAGGTGCCTGGTCAGTTACCAAGAAAACTCAGTCTAGGACTGATAGACATTTTGATGTGATAGAGGTATGTGTTCCCATTTGATCAAATGTAAGGACTGAGCCATTTTGTCATGGTAAAAGGATTAGGTTCCTCCCATGTCAGATGTGATTGCTGGCCATTTTGAGGAGTACTTCAGATGTAAGGGAAACTGCCATTCTCTGGGAGAATGGAGGCACCTGGTCAGTTACCAGAAATCCTCAGTCTGGGAATGAGATCCCTTTCGATGTGATGTGTTTACACATGGTCGAATGTAAGTGCAGAGCCTTTCTAATAGGATGAGGTTGGATATAAGTGCTGAGCCATTCTGGTGCGATGTGTTTACACATGGTCAGATGTGAGTGCTATGCCTTTCTGACAAGATGGGTTCAGATGTAAGTGCAAAGCCATTCTAATGCAATGGGCTTGCACATGATTGAATATAAGTGTGGAGCCATTTTTGCACAATGTGTTTACACATGGTCATATGTGAGTGTTGGGCCTTTCTAACAAGACAAGGTCAGATGTGAGTGCTGGGCGTGCCTTTCTGACAAGATGAGGTCATATGTAAGAGCTGGGTGGGCCATTTTGACTTAAGTGTTAGATATAAGTGCTGAACAAGACCTCCATGGAGGATAGGACTACAACCAGCATGAAAAAGGGTTGGCTCTGTAGAACTTCCTATGACAAGAAGAATGAAGAGATAGCACCATTTGATTCAGATAGAAGAAGCGGTAATGATGATGATGATTCAATGATGATCTAGACTTGATGATGATTCAGCAGTGACGATCTAGATCAAGTGATGATCTAGAATTGATGATGATCCAGCAGTGACGATCCAGATCAAGTGATGATCTAGACTTAATGATGATCCACCGGTGACAATCTAGATCAAGTGATGATCTAGACTTGATGTTGATCTAGTAGTGACGATCCCGATCAAGTGATGATCTAGACTTGATGACGATCCAGTAGTAACGATCCAGATCAAGTGATGATATCGACTTGATGATGATCCAGTAGTAACGATCCAAATCAAGTGATGATCCAGATTAAGTGATGATCTAGATCTAGTGATGATGATCCAGATCGAGTGATGATATACATCCAGTGATGATGATCCAGATCCAGATAAAGAAGACTTGAATATGAAGATGACCTGAAGATGAAGATGACTTGAAGATGATGAGAACTTGATGATGATCCATATGATACAGAGAAGAAGACTTGTTCCGATAAATTGTGTTGAGAGAATACCTTCCTAGTTAAGAGGTAGTGTTGATGTAATTGTAACTTTGGAATGTATTCACTTGTATGTCTTATGTATTGTACCCTGATGTTTATTTTGGGATGTGTTTGTAATGTAATTAAGTCATGTCATGCCCCAATGTTCCGATCAGGAGTTTCTATAGTGTGAACAAGTCATGTCAATTCATTGTGGGTAACCCTCCTATTTGTCGAGGGTTAAAGTCCCCGCAGTTGTGGGGCCTTAGGGTTATTATAGTATCCTAGAGAAGTCGACCATCGGTGAGTCATTGTATGTCAAGGAAATAGTCCCCACCATTGTGTTAATTGTAACCCTCCTTGTTAGTCATAGGAGGCAAAGTCCCCACAAGTTGTGGGGCACTAGGGTTATTAGACACTCCTATAGATGTTGGCTCTAGTAAGTAATTGTTAAGTGAGGCCGACATGTTGGAGTGGGTTTCAAGTGAACGAAAGAATATAAATAGAGATTAAGCATCTCTATTTATCACACACACACTCACTCATTGGGGTGTGGAAATTGAACCCAGGTGTTAGAACAATTACACTCACAACAATTTCCAATTACACATGCAAATTACTCACAAAAGAGACTGAATATGGAGCTGAACACTAAACTGTATTGAATAAGTGTACAATATCCAACCTTGTGAAGTCATAGGCTGCCACAATAAATAATTACATGAGGGATTCGAATGCATGAAGATGCCATTCGAATGTATTCAAAAGCAGGCTTACTAAATCTAAGCAAATCCCCCATAGGTGCATAAAGTAGTTTCCAAAACTGTCTAGGGGCTCACGAATTGGAAAAATAAATTAGGAAAGCTAATAGCGGATGGAAGGACAACTCATACATGCTTTTCATAGGAGAAAATAGTGGAGGATGTGGAGGACAAAAAACAAGTTAACTTCACCCAGTCAAACTTTCCCAATTGCCTTAAAACACTGAAAAAGCAGGCAATAAAGCAGAAAAAGCAGACATGCGCTAGGGAGGCTAGGAATAAAGAATATTTGATTCCAGGAGGTTTCCCAAGTGCTCCATGACTCAAAATTAGCAATTTTGACTACTATGGATGTGTAGATGACAACTTGTATAAGCTGGAATATGGAAACTAGGCAAATAAGACAAAAATTGGATTAATTAATGTCTAAGGTAGCTAACTATGGGTTGATTATTCTAACACCCCCCCTTAAGCCTGACTTATGAGTAAAATATCAGAAAATTATAGTGCCTAGCAACAAGGCTTAGTCACCCTTTACATACTGCATGTCCATTTAACCAAGGAAAGAGGCAAAAACCCAGTGGGAAAAATCCTCCCTTAAACATGGACTGTAAAACAAAATTTGGAAATCTTGTCATCACTCATGCTTCACAGCATGATCAGCAATCCCCAGTAGTGATTTGAGATTGCTGAATGTCTTCTCACAAAAAAATTTGGTGAAGATATCAGCTACTTGTTTTGAAGATGAACAGAAGAGTGGGTGAATGGTGCCATCATGCACAAGCTGTCTGATGTAGTGCATATGGATCTCAATTTCTTTGGTTCTCTACTTCTGAAATGGATCATTACAGATTCGATGGGTACTTTGATTATCACAATAGATAGTAGTTGAGTATTTTGATTTGAAGCCACACTCTCCAAGTAACCCCTGCAACCATAAACATTGAGTTGTTTCCTTTACAATTCCTCTTTACTCTGCTTCTGTAGATGAGAGTGCAATAGAACTATGTTTCTTGCTTGACCAGCTGATTGGCCCTTCTGTAAGTATGAACACATATCCTGATGTTGAATTTTGATCTATGCTATCACCTACCCAATCACAGTCAGTAAACCCAATCAAATCAAGATCATATTTAGCTTTATAGAAGATCCCATGTGTCCTTGTTCCCTAAACAAAGTTAAGGATCCTTTTGGCTACTTTCCAATGGATCTCATGAGCCTGATCCATGTATCTAGAAGCCACACTTACTGCATAAGAAAGATCAGGTCTAGTATGTGTAAGATACGACAAACATCCAATCAATTGCCAATATAGTGTATTGTTTATCATAGGTGAAGAATCAACTTCTTCAAGCTTCACTCCTTAAAGGAAAGGAGTCTTGCTTGGCTTGCAATCCTTCATTCTGAATTTGTTCAGAAAATCCAAGGCATACTTGGAATGATGCACTTTGATTCCATCTTTGGTTTGAGCAATCTAGAGCCCCAAGAATTGGCTCAATAGCCCCAAATCTATCATGGAGAAGGCATGGTTCATTGCATCCTTCAAGGAAGCAATTTCATCCTTTGAGCTTCCTGTAATGAGAAGGTCATCAACATATAAAAAAATGATCATTAATGAACCATTAATCAGCTTCAAATAGACATTTGGATCTGATTTGCATCGAACAAAATTTAGTGATAGCAGAAAGCTATCAATATTGGCATACCAAGCCCTGGGGGCTTGCTTAAGCCCATACAATAACTTCTTTAGCCTGCACACAAAATATGGGTTAGTAGAAAATCTTTGATGCTGCTACATGTATATCTGTTTAGTGAGATCTCCATTTAGGAAAGCACACTTCACATCCATGTGATGTATGTCCCATTGCTTTGAAGCTGCAATGGCTAAGGCTAGCCTGATGGAGTCCATCTTTGCCACTGGTGCAAAGGTCTCATTGTAGTCTATTCCATGAACCTATGAGTAGCCCTTGGCTACCAATCTGGCCTTGTACTTCAGAGGTGAACCATCAGCAGCAAATTTTGTCTTGTACACCCACTTACACTGAACTAGCTTCCTCCCTGGGGGAAGATCAACCAGCTCCCAAGTGTTGCTCTTCTAGAGTGAGATGAACTCTTCCTTCATGGCTGCTTTCCATATAGGATAATTTGCTGCATATTCATATGTTTGTGGGTCTGATTCAACCATCAGATATCATTTCTCAACAAACATAGGATCTTTCATGCATAGAGCACTCTCAAATTGAGATCTAGTCCTTCTAGGGTCATTAGGATTTCCAGCTAGTTCTCCAGCTGCATGAATGGTCTTGGCTGCCCATTTTGGCCTTGTAGGGATGTTAGGATCTACAATAAAATCACCATTATCATATATATCAGAATCAGCATGTTCAACTATCTCTTCACTTACATTCAGAGGTTCTGGTGGTGAAGAGGATTCTCCAACTTCCACTGCTGCTAGGGGATCTTCTTGAAACTGAACACACCTTTCAATGAAGGATTTGTTTGTGCTCAAATTAATCAGCTTGTGCCCTTTTGAATCTTTAGAGTACCCAAAAAATAGCCACTCTTGGCTTTGGGGCTACAAATCCTTCCTCTTTTCTGTTGGAATTCTAGCCCAAGCCTTTGAGCCAAAAATCCTGAAATGGGTCACATCTGGCTTGTGCCCACTCCATGATTCCAAAGGAGTCATACCATCAAGATGTTTATGAGACACCCTATTCTGGATATAGGCTGGATAGTTTATAGCTTCGGCCCAGTACTTTGGTGGAAAATTTTTAGCCTCCATCATGCAGGTTGCCATCTCTTTCAGTGATCTGTTCTTCCTCTCAGCAACACCATTCTGTTGTGGTGTGTAAGGGATAGAATTCTGCATCTGAATACCTGCATATGCACAATATTGAATAAACTCATACTTGACATACTCACCACCATTTTTATATCTAAGGACCTTGAGTTTCCTCCCAGACTGGTTTTCAACTAAAGCCTTAAAGACTTTGAAAAGCCCAAAAACAAAACTTCAGACTTGTGTTTCAGGAAGTAAACCCGGCAATACCTATAAAAGTCATCTATGAAATTCAATGCATATTTGGCATGAATCATTGACATATGAGGAAATGGGCTAGCAACATCATTGTGGATCAACTCAAGAGGTGCAGAGGTTCTCTCATGATTAGCTCTCTCAAATTTATGCTCTAGGTGTTTTCCTAGGATGCAACCTTGACAGACTCCTTTGGAAAATTTAATCTTTGGTAACCCTATGACCATTTCTTTTTCACTAAGATCAGAAATATACTTGTAATTTAGGTGGCCAAATATTTCATGCCAAATCTTGCTTTCCTCATTAGCATGAATCAGAAGAGCAGAGGGGTTTGAGTAGGGTAGGAAGTGTGAGAACATGTATACCTTCGAAGTATGATTTGCAACTCCTTTTGCAATGACTTTACCACTTGATATCTTTGTGATCTCAAATTCATTAGGGGAGAATATGACCTTCTTTGGAGACCCTATTTGGGTCATCTAATACACTGATAATATGTTAGAGGAAAGACCTGGAACATACAACACATTGTTGAACTTACCATGGTCAAGATCAATCCTCCCTTTGCCCAAACTTTCAGTGAGAGAGTCATCTCCCAGTACTATTGGTGGACCTTTCGACATGTCAAGTGAGGTGAATGCATCCTTGGTCGAAACCATATGTCTTGAAGCTCTAGAATCAATGATGAAACCAGGTGAGCTTGATGTGCCAGCAACCAATGCATGAACTCTCTCTCTGTCTTCTAAACTTGATCCTCCTTCCCTCTTCTTTGAGCTATCTGGAAGGGAGATGCCATTCTTCTCTAGGATTTGGGTCAGAATGTCTATTTGCTTCTTCATGCAAGAGCTCTCAGAGTGATTTCCCTTACTGCAGTATGCACACTTGCTCATTTCTCCTTTGTTCTTCTTCTTCTGGTAGTTCTTCTTGGAACCTTGAGGCTCCTCTGGAGACTTGTTCTTGTCTCTCTTTTGCTCAGGTGAATTTTTATCTTTATTTTTGCTTTTTGAATCCACCCTCGAATCTTCAGCAACCAGAGCTTGGTCTTTAGATGGTTTGATGGTGCCCATCATCACCAATTTATCTTGTTCTTGTGTGAGAGATACCATGAAATCTTCAAGGCTAGGCATTTTCCAGGCTCGATCTGTCAACTTTATGGCATAGAAGGTCGAAATAAACACTGACTAGTTAGGCCCAAGCTTTGAGAGTATGGCCAAGACCAGCTGATAATCCTTCTTTTCGATCCCACATTGTTTTAGCTGCAAAACAAGTGCTTTGAACTTGGAAAAATAGAGTTGCAGGGATTCAAAGCTATTGGGACTCAAGGAGATCAATTCATTTTCAATTTGATGTCCCCTCATCTCATCTATATTTCCCAAAATATGAACAAGCCTCTCCCATACTTCATTCAGTGATTTCAATCCATCAATATGGAAAAGGAGGTCTCTAGATATGCTCATACACAAGAGACCATAGGCCTCATCCCTCCTGTTGTGCCATTTTATCTTCTCTGCAACTGCATTGGGCTCTGATTCTATTTCCATAGTCACTTTGTAGAGACCTTTCACTCTAAACAGTATCTCCATCTCTGCTTTCCATTCAAAGAAGTTAAATGGAATCAAGATGATCTTCTGAGATTGATCCATAGCTCAGAAATTGTCCCGTCAGTCAGCAGAATGCTCCCAGTCAATGATGTCGAACTTGAAAAACAAATTGGAAGGAGAGAAATCGATATACAAAGGCTCTGATACCATGTGTAAATTGAACCCAAGTGTTAGAACAATTACACTCACAACAATTTCCAATTACACATGCAAATTACTCACAAAAGAGACTGAATATGGAGCTAAACACTAAAATGTATTGAATAAGTGTATAATATCCAACCCTGTGAAGTCATAGGCTGCCACAATAAATAATTACATGAGGGATTCGAATGCATGAAGATTCCATTCGAATCTAGTCAAAAGAGGCGTACTAAATCTAAGCAAACCCCCCATAGGTGCATAAAGCAGTTTCCAAAACTGACTAGGAGCTCACGAATTGGAAAAATAAATTAGGCAAGCTAATAGTGTATGGAAGGAAAACTCAT
The DNA here is from genome assembly GCA_001517045.1 of Pseudotsuga menziesii. Taxonomy (NCBI): domain Eukaryota; kingdom Viridiplantae; phylum Streptophyta; class Pinopsida; order Pinales; family Pinaceae; genus Pseudotsuga; species Pseudotsuga menziesii. Next base: position 90,033 of record LPNX010099317.1, read on the forward strand.
ACATGCTTTTCATAGGATAAAAGAGTGGAGGATTTGGAGGACAAAAAACAAGTTAACTTCACCTAGTCAAACTTTCCCAATTGCCTTAAAACACTGAAAAAGAAGGCAATAAAGCAGAAAAAGTAGACATGCACTAGGGAGGCTAGGAATAAAGTAGATTTGATTCCACGAGGTTTCCCAAGTGCTCCATGACTCAAAATTAGCAAGTTTGACCACTATGGATGTGTAGATGACAACTTGCATAAGGTGGAATATGGAAACTAGGCAATTAAGACAAAAATTGGATTAATTAATGTCTAAGGTAGCTAACTATGGGTTGATTATTCTAACATGGGGTGCATGAGTGAGAGAGGAGAAGTTCTCTCAAGTGATAGAGAGAGACATAAGCTGTGGAGATCATCTTTATGTTTTTGGGTTTTACTGCTGCCATTGGTACTCATTCTATCTTTGAGGAAGTTGCAGGGTTTTCTCCTTTATGGTTTCCCCAAGGAAAATTATTTGTGTCTCTTGTCTCTTGTGTTTTATTTTTGTGCATGTTATTCTCTCAGTTAAAGATCCTAATAGCATAATTCTAGCTTAGAATGATAAACATCTAACAATTTTAATATTTGATGATTTCTGTAAGACTTGGCAAAGGAAATGCAACTCATGGTGGATGCATATTAAATCATCACCAAAAGAGGTATGGTAGTTTATTTATTCATTTATTTAGAGAAGACATATCTTCATTTCTCTCAATTGATTCATATTTAATCCATTTACTATCACTACACTCATGCTACTCTTCCTCAGTGATAGATGCATATAAAATGTATATATATAATTATATTACATGATGATTCCTCCTATCATAATGAAAAAAACATGTTTGTGTCCTTACACAATCAAGCACTATTACAATGTAGTGTGGTTGAATTACAACTCTAAAAGAAAAAAAAACATTAGTTGAGATGGAAAAGGTGAGGAATCTCTATTCCACCAAAATTGCTCAAGACTCACACCTACTTTAATCCAGTTCAAAAAATATGCTTGCACATGAGATACAATCACCACCACTTAACCATTGAACCAAGACATCATACAAAATTGTACATAATTATTGACCTTATTATTATTTTATCTAATTTCCACCAAACTTCATGTTCATACTATACTCAATATCGGATCACTAAAATAGTGAACATCTCTTAAAACTGAAATTCTCTACTTTTATACTTTGGGTTGAACAAGTTTCATTGGATTTGAAACTAGAATCTCATGCACAACTCTCCAATGGGTATCCAAATATACTTTTAGATTTAAAGGAAGATAACATATCTAAAATCGAAAATTTTCCAAAATTGTGAATCTTTATATTATGAAGGTACATAATGAGAGAACTCAATACTAGGTATCTAAAGTGTTCATTATGCAATTTTTAGTTAAATTGATCAAGTTTATAAATAAAATATTTCTAAAAATAGAAATATCAAGACTGTAAAAGTTCCCATATGATTTTCCTCATCCTCCCATGCGTCCTCCAAAATCTAAATGTCAATTTGATGCATGGGAAAAAATGTTGAGAAAAGGTTTGGGAGCCCAAACTAAAAACTTGGTAAAAACTAGATATCTAAAACCTCACATCAAAAAATTTCCAAACAGATATTCAATGAAACTCTAAAACAAAATCTTGTGGAAACCAGAACTTGGAAAAATGTACCCATGTGACCCACTTCTTGCATGTGACCTAGTTAACTCTATAATGGCCCACTACTTTCATGTGACATAGGTATGTGTAAGTAGTGGGTCACATGGAAAGTATGCGGTGAACTAACATGAAAGTAGTGGATATTTGTGGGTTTGAAGGTGATTTTCATAATTATGGTATAATTTTGTCATTGTGAACCAAGTTATATTGAGTGTTCCTTCTAGTTCTTTTGATACCTCTTGAGTCCTTTATTTCCATCCTTATTTATCGTACCAACAAGGTTTAGGTTTTGAACCTCAACATATTTGGTTGCTATTATTTTCATTCTTGTTTCCTATTAAAAAAATTCATCCCAGAGTTTTTCAAAAGTGGGAAACTTATCATGACCACATACACCTCAAACAAACATGCCCCAAGATGTATGGAACCCTTTCATAGTTATCCACACTAGCTCACCCTCATGCACCAAATCTCTTATGGCTACAAGTCAGTTTCTTAAATTAGTGATATTCATTACATATCTCACCACCATATCAATATTGCTTTTGTGTACTAGGAATTCTATTTTCAAAATCATCCCATGGGATATTTTCATGCTCTGATATAGATTGATTGAAGCATCACACATATCCTTCACCTTCTTCCTATATTTTTTGTGAAGGCTCAAGTGATCCTTCATTTAATTAAAGATGAATCACTTCACCCTATTCAACTTCTTTATATGGTATAACAAGACCTTGGGGTTAGTGGGAGGTGTAACATCCTTATCCACAATTATACATACACACTTTATTTGGGTCCTTTATTCAAATTTACAAATCTTACTCTATAATTCGTGTTTGGTAGGCCTCACAGTAAAATATTATGCGTGTAAATCCATTTCCAATAATGCATGGGTATTATCAAAGAAATCGCTGAAATTTAAAAACCTACAAAATTATAGTTAACTTCCAACATTTAGAACCATTTTGATCCAAATATGCGGGTGGCTACTAGTAGTATCTTTTCTCATAGAAACAAAGTGATCAAATAAACACATATAGTTTCTAACTTGTTCATAAATCTTCACTATTGACCTCCATCAACTTTTCTAGTTCTAAAAGACCTTACAACCTTGAGAGTTTGATCCATCTCAAGTTCGTATGGACTTATCATTGCCTTCTTCGAACAACAACTAAGAGTAGACATTTCATGTCTCTTTCAATCATGTCAAGGATAACTTTAAGGCTATTTTTATAAGCCCTTCTAGGGATTCTATTTTTTATAATAAATTTTGTTGGGATATATTTCTTTTAATTTCTTTAGACAACATCAATACATTGATGCATTTTCGTTATTAACATTGTAAACTTCCATTCTTAGTTTAGCATTGTCATCACAACATTTTCTCTTTGCATCGATACAATGATGCTTTTATGTCTCAAAGTGAGATAGTTATTTTTTGTTGGTACAACATTTTCATCACAATGCTATGAGGTTTTGTTGTATTGTTGAGGTTATTTCATCCCAAGATCTATATAACAAAAATTAACCCAATAGCCCTTAACTTTTATAAACCCAATCCTATGGGAATTTTAGTGGACTGTGTGGGCATTTCAGAGCTACACACCTTACCAATTCTGACTTGTCACTAAACTGGACATGGTGAAAACTTTCTTGTCTTCCAATATTTACAATGTTGATATATTTTTCCAATATGATGACAACCTCATCCCATCACTTAACTATTGTGGCCATTTTTAAAGTTTCTACAGAGATTGTATAGCTGGTTGGTTGTGGGAATTCTATTGTATTGCAGGCATTCTTGAAGCCCTGCAAACATCTTCTCCAATTCTTGCAGGTATTTTGATTGGAAACAAATTTTGGTGTAAGAATTATTCTCACTTTCATGCATGCTGCGGGAATAGTTTTAAACACTACAAACACGTTTTCAATATTGTAGGATTTTATTTAATTACGTGCAGGCATCTCTTGTTGGGAATTTATGTCTTTAACTGATATGGAAAGCAGATTTATACTAAATAGAATTTAAACCTCATCAGACCTTCTTCTGACATTTGGGGACATTTTGATTCTATCTGGTGGGCATTTTGCCAAAGCCTGTGGACATAATTACCTTGTCTTTGTGGACTATTGCATGCACATTTTATTCCCTACAACCATTATTTTTTATTGTGCATGCATATAGCCAATGCACATTTCCCAAAGGTTGTTGTTGTCTTCTCACTATTTCCTTCAATCATCACACATTTCATTTGTTAGGTGGGCATTATATTTATTCTTGAAGACACACATTTTAACTGACTACGGTCAACATCACCTTGTGGATAGTTTCATTACATAACTCAAATTCATGCCACAGTGGACAGTTTCATTCCAAATGTGGGCACTTTCTTGTTTCTTGTGGTCATTCTCGTCAATCAGTGTATTTCTAAGTGAGCAGCAGGTATATCATGAAGAGCCTGTGTGCATTTTATTCCTCATATTTTTCACTTCTCTCCAAGTATTGCAGTCATTACATGCATGTTAACTTTTTGCAGTCCCTTGCATGCATTTTGAAAACATTACTTAGCTTCTGCGAGCATCTCCCATATACTCAAACAATCATCTAGTACATTCATAAAATTTAAGCATGCATTTTCTTTCATATTGTTCTCCCTATCAACATGCCAACTTGATCACTTATTAAACTTCATTAGTTTTCTAATTCAACCACAATCCTTGGACCTAATTTTTCCTTGTAGAGCCATTATTTTCCATTTGAGTTCATTCTCCAATGATGAAGTCATGGTAAACTCAAATTATTTATAAGACTTCAAGTATGGCTTACCATATGGAATCCATCTTCATTTGTGCACTGATCTACTTCATTCAAATTTAGCAAAATATTTTTCTTCACCCATATCTTAGAGTGGTCTTGGATGAGATCATTTATTTTTTGTCTTTCAAAACTATATGTGTCATCCTTATTCCTGGAATCATTTGTTGAGTTTTATGTTAGTCTTCTCATGAATTGTCTTCTCTTGTTCTCTTGCTAAATTAGACTTCAATCTTCCAATTTCATTGTTTTGGTCTTCTATGTCATCTTCCAAACCTTTGTTCTTAAGTTTCAGTCTCATGAACAAAGATTTTGTATTCTCTTTGTATTTTTCAAATGATCTCAAAATATTATTCTTGAGTCTTGGATTGAATTTAAGATCAATATCCAATAATGTGCTTGTAAATGTATTATTGTCTTTCAACAACATTTCTTATTCATCTACTGTAAGTATAACTTCATCATCATTACCGTAAGAATTTTCATCTATTGAAGAGTGCTTACAATAACTTGTTTCTAAAGCTTGTACATGATTTTCTTCTTTCTTTTCATCCTTGACTTTTGTTTCCTTTTCTATTTCTTGACTCCTAATTTGTCACTAATGGTTTGTCATCATTGACAACCTTGCTCATCAAAAAATATGCATGTTAATAAGGGGGATCAGACAAGTCAAGCAATCAAGAAACATTGCAGCATATTGAAAACAATAATGAACAGACTACCAACATCTCAAGGGGAGAAACTAATATACATGAAAGGGGGAGAGTATTCAAGCATACAATTTGTTTTTTATTATTCATTGTGAAGTCCTTAGTTGACATGTATTTGACCCTTTGTCATTAATGCCAAAGGGGCAGAGAAATTGAATATTGGAATATTGTTGCCATCAATGACAAAGGGGGAGTTTGTTAAATATGGTTGTCATTGATGACAAGCCATTAATGAAAATTTTTGAAGTGATGACATAGCAAGAAAACAAAGGACAATGACATGACATGGCATGAAGAACCCTAGATGTGGGAATTGGAGCCATTGGAACACCTAATAAGCCAAATGACCCATTTTGTGGTCATTTATGTCTTAATGGGGTTATGAAACCTCTTACCCTCACTTGTGGAAGCCCTAATGTTCCACACATAATGAGAATACCTTGCTTGGGCCTTTGATTTGAAAAGGACTTTGAAGATACCTTGAATCTCTTGTATAAAAGAAGCATTGCTTAATGGAGTACGTGGAGACTATGATGCACAATTGAAACCCTCGACGATCATTGTTGTGGTAAGATGGCTAGTGGGATGTCGGTGAAGTTGGTCTAGTATACCACTTGATGATATGCTTATTTGAAGATCCTTAAATCTTGTAACATTTTTATTATTTGGATCTAAGAAAATACCAAGCTGAGTCTTGGAATATAAGTAGGTGCTTCTGATTTAGTACGTGTTGAATTACCTCATGGCTATAGCCGGTTGAACAATTATAAAAGATTACAAAACTATATCTTATGTCTCTTGCATGGTGTTGTTGATAATGTGGTTTAGTTACAGTATGAATTTTTTGTAATTCCGCGTGGACAGTTTGAGCACACAATGTCAACAGGATGTTGGTTTGTTCCAGTGTCTATAGGAATTGTTGTGGTTGTCAATGTAACAATCCTTAGTAAGTGAAGACTATTAAATGTTTTGGTGAGGATTTGGTTGATGGGGCTGGTTGATGGTATTTTTTAACTAAATATATTGTTTATTTATCGATCTTTTCTTGTGCATCCTTTTCTTGCTTAAAATCAGTATTGGTTGGAGGTATTTCTAACCTAATAGTATTTTGATTTTATTTGCCAATTGTTTTTTGGCCATGGTGCAGGTGGAACCAAAAAGGTATTTTTCGGACCTTTCTTATTAAAGTGAGGGGGGTTTAGAAATGCTACAGGAAATTGAGACATCCAGTAGGTCTACAAGGGAAAGATCAACTAGATGTCATAAGATCAGAAGAAAATTCAATAAACGCGTGGTTTTTTTTTTCTCGCAGAAGGGGGGTCATGTTCCTATGATGATGAGAAAATAGTCGACATCGAGGTTCCCTTAAGGTACAAACATATAGTGAAACAATGGGTAATAGGGATCTTCCTGAAGTCAACACAAATTTTTGCATGAATAAGAGGATATATAGAATTGCACGGTTGTCATTACATGGATTGGGGTTGTTTTTCATGTATGGCATAAAGGTCGATTATGGTAGATGTACAGAATTGATGGAGTATGTTGGACCCTCTTACAACTACAAATATTGGATGTGTCTGGTCAAATATACATGAAGTATGCGTAGATATGGGTTGTCAGCAAATTATTTACAACCGAAAAATAAATATAAAAATAAAGGAGCAACATTGTACAATGATGGAAGGCCAAAGACAACTGGGAATATTGCAGGATTTATAAACAGTACTCAACCAAGATATACACTTAAGAAACCCAGGTGCATATTTGAGGGGTGTGAAGGAAACTGTGTATTTTTGTGTTCCATTAAATCAATAGCTACAGGGGAAGAGCTACTTATTAATTACAATTTGAATAGAGTAGATACAAACACAATTATTATTGATGTGGTACATTCAACAATTTACCCAACCTTTTATTAATTATTTTAACATATTTAATATTTTTGTTAGTAGATAGTTATAATTTTTTATTAAATTTTCTATGTTTACTTCACAGGGAGATGATTGGGGGTGCATCAACCCAGCAGCTGGTCAAAGGAGTATGCCATCCTTAAGGTTACATGTATATGTCAAAGTATTATGTTATTAAATTGTTTTAGTAATTATTTTGGTTTCGTTAGCTAATTTTTTCTATGTTTTTTATGCAGGGTTCTGTCATGGGAACCTCCCTCATAGTAGATGTACTAGACCTACCTCAAGGCGGCATGTATACATCGATTCCATTGTAAAACTTTAATATGTACAAACAGTTATGTTGTTATGTTTTTCAATAGTATATTCATTTGGTTTATATAATATTATATATATTTGATGCAGAGTGTTGATCAGATAAGAAACCCGGCTATTTATCAGATGGCATCAACCTTAGGGAAACAAATAGACCTAAATGTAATTCTGCAGTTTAAATACTTCAAAATTGTACACATATATAAAATGTAGCATATTGTTTATTTTGTTATGTATTTTTCCGTTTGTATAATTGCTTTCATTATGATAAAGTTGTCTACTTCTTTTTTTGCAAGTGGATGATCGGGAAAATTCCCCAATTGTTGATCAGACGACACCATCATCCAGGAATAAGGTAAACCTAGATGTAATTCTCCCGATGGAAAGGAAAAGTCCCCTAGTAAAGGAAAAGGTACTCCCGATCAATTAATGGTAATGAATTATACATTTTCCACATTCATTTATATAATTGTACTGTTTAAATTTTACTATTGCTATTTCAATCATCCATTGGAACTTGTTACAGATAGCCTTGGGAAATATTTTCATATTTCAGAGGAAAAAATGGTTTTTTGATGTGATCGATGGCCTTATATACTTAGTGTTTTGTTTCTCCATGTTTCATCAGGTGGTCTCTTATTACCCATTATTTTACTTGAATATTATTGTAATTTACATTGTTAAATTAAAAATATTCACTAAATGTAAAATGTTCATTATTAATGTTTTATTTATTTATTGAGACAGAGTACTCAAACTATAATTTTTTAGCTTCATTTTTTTATTTTCATAAACATGCAAATATTTTTTTGATGGGTCCTAACATGAAATTATTGCAACAGAAAAATATTTGTAGTATGTTGAAAGATGTTTTGAAAGGTAAAGCACAAGAAGATAGTGTCAAGCTGCACAAATCAAGGTAAGTTGTACTAAGAAATTGTAAGTTTCGAAAACATATTCCTAGCTCTCATCCCTATTTTTATCCTGTTAATTTGATTTGTATTCCATACTTGGTGAATTTGGACAATTCTTTGTTCCCTATTATTATTCCTTGCTTGAATTATTAATAGAAATAATAAAATATGCTCCTAAGTCCAAAAACATGGACAACATGTTTTGCTCGTTGAAAATGTTAGGTTCCTTGTTGTCGATTTTGAATGATTTTCATTGTACCACAATCATTTTCTACATAATAGATACATTTTTCACATCTAATTATATTGCAAATAAAAACCTAGAGTTTCCCAAGATCGTAAATCACTTGTGATATTGCATCAAATTTTTTAAAATTTATGCAAAAGTTAGGAAATATTTAGATGAGGTCCGAGATGACTTGCAACACTCATGTGGTTATTGTTGTTGTCAAGGTTATTGATGTTTAAACCCATGTCAAATCTTACGGCTCAACCATAAATCCATTATGCACCCAAGTTCCATCTTAGAGGAAAAAAGTGCTGAGGGGAATTAAATAATTAAAAAAACAATGATGACAGAGGACAAGAGAAAATATAAGAGAAATGAAGGGAACAAAAACAAGATAAATTAAGAAGGATATACTGCTAGGATTATAAAGAAGTTACAGCCTCTCCGATCAATTCTATGCTTACATGGGAAAATATATTTTGGAAAATTGTTCTATTGATATTGACATAATGTTATATTGAATTCATAAGTCCCCTATTAGCTAAACATAAATGATATGAACCTAAAATAAAAAATCATAGATCTATATTCATGTAGAAACTTGCAATTAATTCAGTAATGGCTCGCGCTGACCTCTTTCATGGTTAATGACTAAAGGCTCAAGATCTAACTCTCATATGAAATATTGTAGTGTTACATAATGAATGAAACTAAAGACATGAGACCACTAAAATCCCCAAATGGGCCATATAGACATTAAAAACTTCCTATTTGACCCAACCTTATTGAGACAAATAACCTTGAGCAATCATACAGGGCCATTTAGTTTAGAAAACCCTAACCTTACATCCATCCATCATTAAACCAATGTCACGACTTGTGTCAATTGAATTCCCTTCACCTTCCTACTGCTAAACTTGTCTGTATTACCTTCTAGATGATAAGTTGAAGGTGCATAAATGTCCAAATAAGTAATTATAAATAATATTTACCTACATAAGCATGGAGTTTCTTCCTTGGATATTTGACTCTGCTCCATTATTTTCCACGTGCTTAGCTTCACCTATTATTTTATTTACCATATGTGTTAGTTTACTAGAAAATAACTTCCTTCATTATTATGTTAGTTTACGGAAGTGTTTTGCAGAATTTGACATTTGAGACTCACATATCGTAAAATATTATGGAAAAAACAATTGAGGTAAATACCAATAAATTGATTGATATAGGTGGCATATAGGAGCACTAAAATTAAAACATGTTAGGAAATCTTAACATAACGTTGTGAAAAATAAATAATATCTTCTTAAGTTATTAATTTAATGTATCTATGCCCAAATTAGATCCCATATCAGAGAAGTCCCTCCAAATGAAGTAGCCTATTGGTATTCACATATTGAAGAGTAGTTGTCATTAAGGAGGAACCAAGCTATGTGAAAAAGAAAATAATTTTGCACTGAACACTCTTTGAGGTTGTTCCTTGAGGTTCTGAAGCTTAGTACCACAAAATCTAAATCTATGTAGAGCTATCTTTGGTGGTTTTCACCATTCACCATGGGATATGGTTTTCACACCTATCCTCGAAGAATATGTTTATCTCTTTGATTGTGATGAAGAGGAAAGGAAAGATGCATTTCCAATTTTATCATTTTTTGATGCTAAGACTATAGATTCTCTCCTTGATGTTTCTATACAAAAGGTGTCATATTACATTCCATTTTGTGAGCATCTGCAAGGGAAGCAAGTTGTCACCATTGAGCTTTGAGACTATTCTCTAATCTACGAGTGTTCACATACTATAACGATTGTTACAAACAACATAGAATGTATTTGTTTGTAATGGATGTAACCTCAATGGTGTATTTCAATCCATTTTTGGAGTGAAAAGGAAAGTGGGTGAGTAGATTTAAATGAAAGGAATTTATGGAAATAAATGCCTTCAAATTGCATACAACGAAAAATGGTTTAATGCTTGACCACTTTTGGTAAAATATAAGGAATAGTGACATTGTATTTGGGATTTTTTATCCATATTGTACTCACCACCACAAAATATTCATTTCAAATCCAATTGCATCAACCTAGACAATGTTCCAAAAAAGTGGGAACAAAAGAGCTTTTAAATAGGAATATCATTTTTCCTTCGTAGAAGAAAAATTTGGCTTTACAATAAAACATGTGAATTTGTTCTTTTGCATGCACTCTCATCTCTTGAAAATGAAAATTTCAAAATTTTCAAGCCCTCTTTGCCTTCTTCTTAAGCTAATTATTGCTTACAACAGTTGCATTTTACAAAATTTAGCATAGTACCCTTTCCTTTACTAGTACTAAATCTAATTCCAGTTATTGAAATTTGTGTTCTTTTCCAATTAAATTCTTAGAGCCTAATCAACAACATATTGTTCCATACATGTTATATGTGCTTTGGATGGACATCACAAATTCTTTGTTGTATAGTTTGTATCTTTCATTTCAATTTTTCTAGATCTAGAACTTTGAAATTTCAATGATTAAATTCATTTACATTGAGGTTAAAGTTTTTTCCATAAAAGGCCAAACTTTTTTATCCTCTATATATTTTATTAATAATATTGGTGTTGCATAAATCTTGGCATCATATATACACATATTGCATTGATTCCTTTACATTAATTCCAACATATACAATATGCTATGTATTTGCAAATAGGAAAATTGAAGAAAAGACTATTATATCATACTAGGATATGTAACTGAATGGAATATTTAGGTAGAGTCTTGTTTAGAGGAAGTTCCCCTCTTGGAATGCGTGATTGATTTATAAATGTTCCATCTTCCATCCAAATGTATATGTGCAATGTATTTCAGATATCATCTTGCAATGGGCATAGTTATTATGTCTAAAGCTTCATGCAACTTCTTTGTTTGCTTGAAGAGTCATTGATCATTTTCCTTTTCAATTTAAAGAGTGCTGCTACAATATCTCTAGAAAAAACAAACTAGGCATTACATTTACATTACAATACAAATACTAAATAGGGGGGGGGGAGACAAAGATCAATTTTAGTGATGATAAATAACAAATTAGGATTATTAAAAGTGGGGGAAAATGGTTTTTGGTGCAAAACGTTCTCTGTACATCCAATTTGTTTGGAAATTAAAACATTATGATATTCAAATATCTATAAAAAAATTGGCATAATGGACATCATCAGCTAGATGGTTCAAAAACACTATCTCGTCTCTAAATAGAATTTTTATATTGGTTGATACAATGTTTAGAAATTTATTATAGACTTCAACATGATTTCCTAAACTAAACATAGAATGTTCATTACACATAGGTGAATGTGGCTATTTTCTCTTTAAGGATATGATTATGTAATTGTAAATGCAATATCTGAGCTACTGAACATGAACAAAATTCTAAAATTTAATAGAAATATTATGTAATATGAATATGTATGTCAAAATATTACATAGGAATGTCAAATCATATATTTACCATTTCCATTTATAGGCTAGCAACTTTACTTTTCCTTGGTTCATCTATGACCTTTATGAGAATTGTAGCTCTATCTATCCTTTTATCCCTACTTTTGACAAAATCTAAATAAGGGTTCATCTTTCCTATGTTACATGCTTTAACTTTACATAAATTATGTTTATATAAGGGATTATCCCAAAATTGCATAGGTATAGACTAATAGACTAAGGTCTATTTGAAATGCCTAGAAGCTTTAGAAGTGTATATATTCTATGATAAACCATTCTTGGCCAACAATATTATTAATGGTGCATATGATATACTTGTTCTATAATTTGTAGCTTCTATGATAGGCCATTCTTGGCCAATAATATTATTAATGTGTTGTATCCTACATTTCTTTTGTGATTTTTAGATGCTTTCACACTATCGACCATTCACTCTACCTTATAAAAGAGAAGAAAATAAAACCAAAACAAGTAATGTTGCAAAAAAAATCAAACAACACTTCCTGGCAATAGCTAGACAAGCAACCATGGAAGTATTGACAAGACAATGCCTCCTTTTGTTAATTTCACTGCATCAAAACTTGGCCTACTATCCAGGACTTTAATCCAAGCAAAAAGTGTTTTATCTTTTTCAAATATGAAAAAAACACATGCATTGGATTAAAAATATGTTGAAGCTAGCAACCTCCCCAATAGGGTTTTCCTTTTAAGAAGCTCACATGTCTTAGTAAAAACCCAAAGAGTAGTTTCCTTTATGATAATTTGTTTCAAGAATTATTAAGCATTTATCTTCCAAAATTTCATAGTTTCCTACAAGGTAAAATAATACTGCATATGGCTTTCATTTTGCAACTTTTATTGCAATGCTTGTTGGATATTTCTTTGTGTTGTTTGGATCCGATCTATGTTTTCGAAGAAACTTCTCCATATAAAAAATTTTGTGTTGTAAATATTTGAGCATAGAACTTTTTCTTAACAATGTTCTCCATAATGAATATATATTATGGTGATGCCTCTTGTTTTGATATGCATTATCTTTTTTCAATTAAAAAAATAGATGTTTTCCATTCTTATAGATAAAATTAACATTATGAATGACATCATTTGCATTAGGTAAAGTAAAATTATATTCTATTTAGACATGATCCTTTTATTGGTTGATTCATTGTTTGAAACTCTTGTGTGATTTTCCATATATTTCCTAAACTAAATGTAATATGTCCGTTGAATCTAAATAAACTTTTCCATTTTCATTTTCTTCTCTGTCATTTTTTTGTCACTTGAACGAGGTCTTGGTATATTCAACAAAAAAATACATGTCTCTTCGTGCTTTCCATATTGATTAGCACTACATAGAAAAAACTATCTAATATATTGCATGATCCCTATGTTCATTTGTTGATAGATACCTCTAAGCAATATTTGTTATTTTCCCTCCCCATGCTGACTAAAAAAGCAATTACAAGTTTTCCCTTTTTACAACTTAGCAACTCCCTTTCTTGTTTGCTCAAAGTTTGTTCCCTTGTATAAATATTGCATTTGCATGCCAACAACAAAGATTCTAACAAATCTAAGCTATGTAGTTTCCCAAAAAAAATACCAAGCAGCAAGAGAGAAAAATGGATCAAAATACAAATACTCAAACAAAGAAAAGTTAAGAAAAAAGTGACTAAAAAAAAAATCGAGGAAACACTCTTGTTGTCATTTTCAATCTCCTATGCATGTTTCTAATTTAAAAAAAAGAAGAAAAAACAATAACCATTTTTTTAATTTTCCTAATTATTATACATGTTTCTAACTTGCATACCTTATAAAATGAAAAATTCTAACAAGTTACAAAATTATTTTATCCAAAACAATAATACAAATCCTTTACAAAAGAGGCCAACAAAAATATTTACAACTGCAACAGCCAAAAGGTTAAGCTATCTCCCTTACACTTTGCTCAGCTTACAGTCTGGTTTCCATTGTCCATTGTAGCCAAAGAATTGAAATTTACTATGTACCATGAGAAACCTAAAACATTTATTTTTATTTCTATTGTGTTTGTTATTGATTTAAAATTATAGCCCTACAATGTATTATACAAATATTATTTTCCTCATGGAAGGTAGCTCAGCATTGTCTTTTTCATAGAAAGGAGATGCATGCTAGTTTGATCACATTGCACATATTCCTCCTAGTCTGTCAGATCATCGATTTATCCCCAAAAGGGACTCATTTTGAAAAAAGAGTGGCAATGAAAATAGTGTTGTAGTCAACAACAATTCATGCCCAAAAAACCTAAGGAAACCTTGCAGCTCCACATAACATGCTTAACCATTTCCAATTTGTAATAAACCATTCCAATTTGTAAAGTCAGAGTGATGTAGGTGGTTTGTGGCTGCTATATTGTTATGAATGACCAAATATCCATGTACTTTAGAATTAAAACAAGAGTGAGAGTTCCAAATAACTCGACTTCTAGTCCGTCTTGTTTCATGATCTTGAAGGGTCCACTTATGATTAACACAATTGATAATAGCATAAATTCACTGAATCCTAGAATTCTCTACTACAGAAATGAGGTCTTGTAAGACCATTTCAAATATTTCCATATAGGTCCATGAGCGTCCATGTCTATCCATTTTTTTTAAAATTTAATTAATTCCGTCAGATATCTGGCATTCATGAAGGACACGCTGTCGGATATCCAACATATTTGAATGGTAATTTTTTGTTGGAATTCTATTCAATCCAGTGACTATTATACTTTCAAAGAGAAATTGGAGGCATATCCATCGGTTATCCGACATCGATGAAGGACACACCGTTTGTTATCTGACATACGTGAATTTCAATTTGTTGTCAGATTTCTATTCAATCTAATGATGCGGTTATACTTCCAATGAGAAATTGGAGGGATATCCGTCGGTTATTCAACATCTATGAAGTGAACGCTCTGTTGGGTATCTGACATCCATGAAGGATATTACGTCAGAAATACGACATCTGTAAAGTGAAGTCGTCATCAGTTAACCGACATCTATGAAGCAAACTTTGTCGAATTTCCAACATCTATGAGGAAAAATTACTCGTCGGAAATGCGACTAGTGTATGTCAAAATTCTGATGAGGTTTTTATTATCAGAAAAAGAACAAATTCAACTGAAATTTAAAAAAAGAGAGGATTATCGAATTGTTGACATCAATATGCCGAAAATTAGACATTTAATCCATCGTATTTTGTGTCCAAAAATTCTAGTGTCCTTTATCTCAAATGTTGGTCCTTTCACCTTCATTTTTTTTCTTACCCTGGGTCTTTGTTACTTTTACCAACTCACCTTCAAATTTAATATTTTTCTTCTTTGATGTTGTTGAATTGTCTTCCTGCTCTGTTTCCATCGCATCAGAAAATGTTCTTTTCTTATTCATCTCTGAATGACTAGCAATAGGAGAAATTATCTCGATTGTTGGGACTATAGCCAATGGATATTAATGTGTAACATTAATATCTTGCACTGGAGATGTATAAAATTATTTCATATTTTCTTCATTCTACATCAGTATGGGATAATCTGACCAGTTTGCACTTTTAGCTAAACCTTCAACCTCTTGATATTCAAAAGGCTTATTCTTGTTTACTTGCCTCCTTATATAAATTATCTGATGGGGGTCATAATTTATTGTAGTAGTTGTTTGAAACCCCTTCATCTTAAGAAAAATTTCTACTATAGGAAATGTAGCTTTAATTTTGATAATAATTGGTCCAACCACCCAAGGAAACTTAATCTCTGAAGCTTTTTCTGAAACTTCTAAAATTTTAATTTTCAATAAAAAGCTTATTTTTTATCAACTCCAATGCAAAAATTATTGGACTGAGAAATGCAGGTAGGATATATGGTTCATTAGTGAATCCATATACCCTAATGATTGTGTGTTCTTCAAATAAAAACCTATCACCAATCATTTTATCTGGTGAAAATTGCAAAGATTCCTTCGTGACTGGAAACACTCTAAGTAACTTGTTTTGGAAAAATATCTTACAAATTTTAGCCATTAAAAAGTTCATGTATTTAAAAAAAATCCTATTGATATCATATGTCAAAACCATCTCTGGTAGCTGCAAATTTTCTTCATTAAAGAAGATAAACATCCTTACTAAATGATATTGAAATATGAAATGCTTTGTACTATGGAAATTTACCACCTGAGAGTGAATACTCTCAGCTAAGAATTCATCACAATTAAGGCATAATTACTCAGATGACTGGGGCTCAGATTGAATGGTACTAAATCTGAAAAGAAGACTCATTAAGAACTCAGTGACATACTTATTTGTATCCAAACCTAAAAACTGACTCATTAATGAAATGACCAGTTTAGTTTCTTCATTAAAAAAATTGGTATCTACAAGGAAGGATTGATTTTTTAGAGATACATCTTACCTAAATCAAGTATTGAAAAAGGAATATTTTATCTCCAAAGATGATCCATGGAAACACTAAATTAGGTTTTCTTTGTTAAACTTTTCTTGGGACAAGATAAAATAGGTAGGCACTGCAAATGAATTACGGACAACCAGATCATTGCGAGGACATAAGATTTTAGACTTAGCTGAGTCCATAATGACTCTTTCAAAATCAGAATAATTTGAAGCACACCACTCAACAAAGTCTGGAAAACCTAGGGTTTGTTCAGGGTAGAAAAAATGAAAATAGGAACTACATACACCATCCAAGTTTGTACCCTAGTCTTCAATGGATTTTATTTTGGATTTTGACTGATCAATTTGTCTAAAAGATAACAGGGTATCAAAAAAATCACTATCCATGTCCTTAATAAATTCTTCAATTTTCTGGTATCTTAGAGCTTGAACCTCTATTTCCCCTCCACTGTCCATTTTTAAATACTCTTTGGTAGGTAAAAGTGGCCTACCTGGTCAGCTGAGGGGTGGATGAGAATCTTTCTGAATTGGATTCTTCCTTGCAAACTGATATTTCTTCTTCCAATGCACAAAATACAAATAATCGGCATCCATGTGCTTTAATTTTTACATTATTTTATGCAATGGAATCCTTCATGTAGCTTTCCCAGGTAAATCCATTTTTTTTTCGTAGATATGCTCTCTTTTTATCCTGAGCCATTGATCTTGATCGTTGTTTAGCCATACATTTCAAATTCCACCACCCTATTAATCTTTATCCTCCTTCCAATTCTTGGCATCAGATCCCTTCATAACCATAGATCCACCATCTTTTGTTTTCCATCATATATCTTCTTATTGATTTACCGCCATCGATCTATAGTATAAATAATATGCAACCTTCATCAGCAATTTTACCAGAAACCCTTGATATTATCCTCCACAAATATCAGTCGTTGATTAATTCCTACCTTTACATATTCCTCTTAGCTCTAATTGTACAAAAAGAATGCACCTTTCTCCAGCAGATTCATTCTCTGTCTTAGATATTAATTAGCTTCAATCTCAGCCTTTCAATATTGTTACCATTTTACCAATTCCACTAAGGCTCATTAGAATTCTATCCACACATATTATAGTAGTAGAATATCCCTCAACCATATATCTCACCATCTTTGAATATCAACCCTCAATCATGTGGGCCCTTTAACACATTCCAATAATTTCAAAACTACCTTTTTCCATGCATGCTCACCCAGCGGAATATTTATGGACCATAGATCACTTTCTCCTTTTGATCTCTGTCATTAATCTACGTAGTGTGTAAATGTTTCTGCTGATTGGAAAGTTTTACTCTTCTGCGCTAGTTCAACTAGTAGAATCACTTCTAGTCGTATATTTGTCTTGCATTTTTTCTTATTTGTTGATATTTTCTCCCCTTTACACCATTCCCCTAGCTTCCCAAATGATTTCTCTCATGCATCTTTTCCTAGTGGATTAACTGACAATCGTAGATCTTCCCATCCGTAGATCTACAACATTAAAATCTTTCACATTATAGCATAGGTGTGAATTTTGATTTAAGATTATTTCTAAACCTTTAAACCATGGTGTAAACTTTAGTAATAGCCCCCTTTATCATTATCTAAGAACCGTATGGCATACCTTTGGTCATATTATAAAACTTTCCACATCATATATTATCTCTTCTAATTGCTACCCCTCTCCAACTGATAACAAAAATGGTGCTAACAGCTGGCTCCAACTAGGGATTCTATCCTCCTTGCGATGTAGCAAAGAACCTGCAAACCAATGTTTGTTTTATTTGTCTGTACAAACTTAAAACTCTTTTTCTTTTTTCTGAATATATAAAATAAAGAAAAATGGAAACCCCTCAATATCTTCAGGCCTTCTATCTAGGCTTCAAATCTTTCAAATCATCATTTGTACTGATTTTTTCAAATTAAATAAATATATACAACTAAAATACAAAAAATACCTTCCACCTTAGGATAGGTAATGTTTCAGAAACCTTCCATTGACAGGGCCCCCTTTTAACTGAACCCCATATTGATGCTGCAAAATAAATGAATTATCACCTCTAAAAGCTACAATGATAAATGGGCATTTCCACTTGTCATCATATATTCCATGTTTTTCCTCTTTAGTTGCATCCCACTTCAAAATCAAGTCATCCATATGATAGTTTTCTTTCTTCACCTTTCTATCAAAGGTGTTTTTCATCTTCTCTTGATGTATCTACACCTTGTCATAAGCTTTGTCTCTTACTTCATTTAGCTCAATAATCTTATTGATCCTGCTCTACATGTGGTTTGACTCTTCTTATTGTTCCTGTAGTAACTTCATGACTGGAAAACCTAATTAAACTAGAAAAACCACCTCTGCACCATATACTGGCTAGAAAGGTGACATACCAATGGCTCTTTTAGTGCTTATCATGTCTCCCCTTAAATAATATTTCAGCTGTGTATTCCAAGCTCTCTTCTTTTCCTCCAACAATCTTTTGATTATTCATACTAAGCTCTTATTAGAAGACTCTAAAATCCCATTTCCCTGAGGATAGTATACAGTGGAGTGATTCAAACTGATATGGTAGTTATGATAGAAACTAATCATTTTCTTTTATTTAAAAGAAAGTTCACTATTAGTTACAATTATTTTAAGACACCCAAACCTTGACAGGATATTATTCTCTAAAAAATCCATTATGATAGAATCAATGTCTCTCCTGGTTGGTATAGCTTCAATCCATTTTGTGAAATAATTGGCTGGAGTTAAAATCCACCTATGGTGACTAGAAGAGTTTGGGTTAATTTCTCCAATGAAATCTAGCCCCCACTAATGAAAAGATGTCTCAATTGAATTGGGATTAAGAGGTAGTGTCATTATCTTTCTTTTCCCATCAAATATCTGGCATTGATGACAAGTAGTGATTTCCTTATAAATATCAGAGAACATGGAAGGCCAATATAAACCAATCCTCAAGATCTTCTTGGCAGTCACTTTCCAGGAATGATGTCCTCCACAAACACCTTAATGAAATTATTTCATGGTTTGTTGAACTTCATTTTCCATCAAGCAATTCAACAAAATCCCTCCTAGGTCTTTCCAGTACAAATACTGATTCATAATACAAAACTTTGTTTCTTTCAATTTTACTGACCTGGACCCAGTTTTTCTCAATCTAAGAGGATCCTGTAATTTTTGCAACAAATAAATGATGTCATTGTACCATGGGGATAAATCAAAATCTACTAGCACCTACAATCCCAAATCAAGATGATTAGAATGGTTGGACAAGAAATTTAATTGTAAAGATTCACAATTTGAATATGTCATTAGCTTAGCAAGTACTTGCCATTTCACCAATTTTGTGGGACTAATTTCCAAATCCTATTCCAACAAAATATAAATCCACTTAGCTCTCTTCCCCTCTAGTTAATTTTGAGTAAGGATATTCTTCACTACATTACTAGGAACATATGCTATGATGTGGGAATGTAAAATGTAGACCCTGAAATATTTCAAATACTTTACCAAAGCACAATCCTATTTCTCCAATATCATAATTTAATTCCCCATCCCTTAACACCTTGCTAAAGAAACGAATAGGTTGTTCAACGTTTTGTTGGTTTTTTTTTGCAGCAAGACTCCAACAAATGTATGTTCAGATGCATATGAGAAAACTGGAAAATCCTTAGAAAAACCAGGACTCTCTAAATCAAGGGCTTCAGTGAATTCTTTCCTAATATCTTTAAAATATTTCCTGGCCTCCACAGTACATCTAATTTCATTATTTTTTTTCATCATATTTGTGGCATTCCTCAATATTTCTGCAAAACTAGGAATGAATCTTCTCAAGAAATTAACTTGTCCAATGAATGATTGTACTTCCTTTTTATTCCTGGGTTCCTCCAATTTCAAGATAGCATTCACTCTGTCTGGGTCAATTCTAAGCCCTTCCTTTGATATAATGTGACCCAATATTTTTCCCTCTTTCATAGCAAAATTTGACTTTCTGGGGTTAAGAGAAATTCCATATCTTATGCACTTAAAAAAAACCTTTTCCAAATGTTTCATATGGTCTCAATCAGATTTATTAAATACTGTAATGTCATCCATATAATTGACCACAAGATTATCCTTCTCCTCAACAAAATCTATGTCCATGGATCTCTAGAAAGGATATCCTACATTTGTTAACCCAAAAGGACTTTTGGAATACATGAAAGTACCCCAAGGTGTAGTAAAAGCTGTCTTTTCTTAGTATTCTTGAAGAACGTTTATCTAGTTGTATCCAGAAAATCCATCCATGAGGGAAATTCTTTCATCTCCTACAACTTTCTATAAAATGTGATCCATCTTGGGCAAAGGGTAATTGTCTTTTAATGACACTTTATTTAAATTTCTGAAATAAACACATAATCTAATTTCCCCATTCTTCTTTCTTATAGGCACTAAATTAGCTACACATTTGGAAAATCAAAGAGTCACAATAATATTTTGTTGGTTGTGGAGCCTGATCTTCCAGATCCAAAGATATTATTCAGTTGTGTTTGTGCCCCAGGTGTATTGTACACTCATTTCCCCTACCTTGGGGTTCGGGGGCAGAGCCCCTGAGAAAAATTTTGGGATATGTGTTGGCCAATAGTTTTGTGGACCCATGGTATTGGGTTAACCCTAGAATTTTCCCATTGTATTTCCCCTATAAAAGAAAGCATTGTAAAACGACTGAGTATAATATTTTATTTTATTGGAAGAGATACTGTGAGAGCGTGAAGAGGAAGTGCATCGATTTTGCTGCAGGTTGTATCCCTTCACCTTTCTGGACTATAATAAAAGGACTGGAAATTTCTTTGTTGATGTAGCCCATCATTTGGGTGAACCATGTTATATCTGTGTCTCCCTGTAATGTTTTAATGTGTTTTGCATCTTGTTTATGATTTAACTGTATATATGTTATTGCTCTGCATTCATGTTTTCTAACAATTGGTATCAGATCCAAAAGGTCTATTTGGTTGGTAAACTCGCAGGAAAGAAGGGTTCCTAGTTTGAGTGGGAGCAATGGAGGAATAAGGAAAGTTTAGGGTCAAGAAATTTAACAGCCAAAACTATCATTATGGAAGATGCAAATGGAGGACTATCTGTACCACAAGGATCTGTACCTACCATTGGGCAGAAAAGAAAAACAACTGGTAGCTATGAAGGATGAAGAATGGGAGGTTCTTGAAAAAAAGGCACTAGGAACAATACGGTTGTGCCTGGATTCATCAGTGGCCTTCAATATTTCTAAAGAAAAAACAACAGAGGGTGTGATGAGCGCATTGAGTAAGCTCTACAAAAAACCCTCGGCTTCTAACAAGGTATTTTTAATGAAGCATTTATTTAATATGAAGATGTCAGAAGGTGGATCTGTTGCTGACCATTTAAATGAGTTTAATACACTTACTAGTCAGTTAAGTTCTGTAAAAGTGAACTTTGATGATGAGGTTAGGGCTCTTCTAATCTTATGCTCATTGCTAGAAATATGGAATAGATTGGTCATGGTTGTAAGTAACTTTGTCCCTAGTTCAAACACTCTTAAGTTTGATGATGTTGTTGGTGTTATTCTTAGCGAGGAAATGCGAAGAAAAAGAACAGGTGAGACATCAAGTAATGTGTTGTCCATAGAAAGCAGAGGGAGATAAAATGAGAGAGGAAGGAGCCCAAGAAATTGCGGCAAGTATAAAAAGGGAAGATCCAAGTCCAGATTCGAAAAAATAGAGTGTTGGAACTGTGGTAAGAAAGGACACCTGAAGAAAGACTGTAGATCACCAAAGAAGAAAGGTGAGAGGCAGCAAGAGACTACTCAGGAAGCTAATGTAGCAGGTGACGTGTTAAAAGATTCTTTGATTCTTGCATTAGATAATACTAGTGATTACTGGGTAGTAGATTCAGGGGATTCATGTCATGCTACACCCCATAGGAAATTCTTTCATGATTATGTTCAAGGTGATTTTGGGCATGTGTTATTGGGGGATGATGAACCATGTAAAATTATTGGAAAGGGTAAGGTACGCATTAAGTTAAATAATGGAAATGACTGGCTGCTAAACGATGTAAGGCACATTCTTGTTATGAAAAGAAATATGATCTCAACAGGGCAGTTGGGAGATGGCGGTTGTTTGTCTACGTTTGGAGAAAAATTGGTGGAAGGTCACTAAAGGATCAATGGTAATTGCGAAAGGAGATAGGATAGGTACATTATATTTATGTCCTCGTAATACTATTATTCTATCTCTATAGCTTCCATAGAAATAGGTGCAGCATTGTGGCATCATAGGCTTGGCCACATGAGTGAGAAGGGGATGTAGATTCTCCACTCAAGGAAACTACTTCCAGATCTGATGCAGGTAAGTTTGGAATTCTGTGAGAACTAGGTTTATGGAAAATAGAAGAGAGTTAGATTTCTTAGGGTTGGGAAACAAAAGAAGAGTGAAAAGTTAGAGCTTGTCCATACAGATGTATGCGAACCAGCTCAAGTACAATCTCTTGGTGTCTCTCGTTATTATGTTACTTTTATTGATAATGCAACTATAAAAACTTGGGTTTATTGCATTAGACAAAAAGCTGATGTGTTTGATAATTTTAAGAAGTGGAAATCTTTGGTTGAGAATGAGACAGGAAAAATTTTGAAATGTCTCAGATCTGATAATGGAGGTGAGTACTACAGTAAGGATTTTGACAGTTACTGTTCACACAATGGGATTTACAGAGAGAAGACAGCCCCTGGAACACCGCAAGAAAATGGTGTGTCAGAAAGGATGAACAGAAAGATCATGGAGCGTGCAAGGTGTATGAGATTGCATTCAAGGTTTCCCTTACAGTTTTGGGTTGATCCTGTAAACACTACTGTTTATTTAAGAAATAGAGGGCCTTCAAGTGCTTTGGATGGTGGCATTCCAAAGGAGGCATGGATAGGTAAACAGGTAAAATACTCATTTCTGAGAATTTTTGGTTGTGAAGCATTTGTCCATATTGATAAAGATGATAGAACAAAGCTTGAGTCTAAATCCAAGAAATGTACCTTTATTGGATACGATGTTGATGATTTTGGTTATCGCTTATGGGATCTTAAAAATCACAAAATCATTAGGAGTAGAGATGTAGTATTCAATGAAAATGTCATGTACAAAGATTAGTTGTAGGGAAAGAAAGAAGAAAAGTAGAACACAGAGTACACAGTGCTTGATGAAATCAAAGAAAATAAAGTTCCAAAGGCACCACAAAATCAAGAGCAGCAGCAGGTACCTGAAACTCCTGCAACTGTAAGAAAATATACCAGTTTAAGTAGACCCCCTGAACGATTCTCTCCTTCACTATATTATTTATTGATGATTGATTCTGGTGAACCAGAATGTTTTGAAGAAGCAATGCAGGTAGAAACTAGAAAGAAGTGGGAGAAAGGCATGGATGAGGAGATGGATTCATTGGTAAGAAACCAGACTTGGAATTTGGTTAAGTTACCTGTAGAAAAAAGGGCATTGCCGAATAAATGGGTTTACAGGTTGAAGGAAGAATATGGAGGAAAGAAGCGGTACAAGGCTAGACTTGTTGTGAACGGGTTTGCACAAAAGAAAGGTATAGACTTTGATGAAATATTTTCTCCTGTTGTTAAAATGACTTCAATTATAACTATTTTAATTCTAGTGGCGGTAGAAAATTTGCATTTTGAACAGTTAGATGTAAAAACAACCTTTCTACATGGGGATTTGGAGGAAGAGATTTATATGCATCAGCCACAAGGGTATGAGGTCAAAGGGAAGGAGAATTTCGTTTGCAGGTTGAAGAAGAGCTTGTATGGCCTGAAGCAAGCTCCAAGGCAGTAATATTTGAAATTTGATAAGTTTATGACAGAACAAGGTTATGATAGATGTCATTCTGACCACTGTGTTTATTTCAAAAGGCTAGATAATGGAAGATATATTATCTTGTTATTGTATTTGGATTGCATGCTTGTTGCAGGGTCTAACATGCAGGATATAAATGTGCTTAAAATAAAACTAGCTAAATCATTTTTGATGAAGGATTTGGGTGTTGCAAAGCAAATCCCTGGTATGAGAATAACATGAGACAGGAAAAATAGAAAATTGACATTGTCTCAAGGTGAGTACATAAAAAAGGTGTTGCAGAGGTTTAGAATGCAGAATGCAAAACCATTCAGTACACATTTTTCCATCCATTTCAAACTAAGCAAGGATATGTGTCCAAAGACACGGGAAGAGATAGATTACATGTCCAATATTCCCTATACATCAGGCGTTGGAAGCTTGATGTATGCCATAGTGTCCACAAGACCAGATATTTCACATGCAGTGGGAGTTGTGAGGAGGTATATGAATAATACAGGTAAAGAGAATTGGAAAGCAGTACAGTGGATTCTCAAGGATTTGAGAGGTACCACTTCTCATGCATTATGTTTTGGAGGTTCAGACTCTGTTCTACAGGGATATGTTGATGGATATATGGCTGGTGATAAAGACAACAGGAGGAGCACCACAAGGTATGTGTTTACTGTGGGTGGAACAGCAGTAAGTTGGATTTCAAAACTGCAATAGGTTGTTGCACTTTCAACAACAGAAGCAGGGTATGTTGCTACTACAGTGGCTAGTAAGGAGATGATTTGGTTGCAAAGGTTCAAGGAAGAATTGGGTAAGAAGCAGGAGAATAGTAGGTTGTACAGTGACAACCAAAGTGCCATTCATCTTTCAAAGAACTCATTCTTTCATTCGAGGACTAAACATATACAACTCAAGTACCACTTCATAATATTTGTTCTAGATGAAGAATTGTTAAAACTAGAAAAGATATACACTAGCCAAAATCCTACAGACATGTTGACAAAGGGAGTAACCAGAGAGAAACTCAATTCCTGCTCAGTTTTTGTTGGCCTTCAAGCATGAAGGTGAAAATAAGAAATTTTCCAAGTCCAAGGTCCAGAGCATAGTATAGCAAGTGCAGTAGTGGTGGAGTTGATGTGATTAGTCTCCAAGTGGGAGATTGTTGGTTGTGGAGCCTGATCTTCCAGATCCATAGATATTATCCAGTTGTTTTTGTACCCCAGGTGTACTATAAACTCATTCCCCCTGCCTTGGGGTTCGGGGAAGTGCCCCAAAAAATGGGGTTCGGGGGAAACGCTCCCAAGAAACGAGGGTTGGGGGACGGAGACCCCGAGAAAATGTTTTAGGATATGTGTTGGCCAACAGTTTTGTGGACCCATGGTATTGGGTTAACCCTAGAATTTTCCCATTGTATTTCCCCTATAAAAGAAATCATTGTAAAACGACTGAGTATGATATTGTATTGTATTGGAAGAGAGACTATGAAAGCGTGAAGGGGAAGTGAAGCGGTTTTGATACAAGTTGTATCCCTTCACCTTTCTGGACTGTAATAAAAGGAATGGCAATTTCTTTGTGGACGTAGCCCAACGTTTGGGTGAACCACATTATATATGTGTCTCTCTACAATGTTTTAATGTGTTTTGCATCTTGTTTATGATTTAAGTGTATATCTTTTATAGCTCTGCGGTCTTGTTTTCTAACATCTTTACATTAAACAACTTTCTGACTAGTTTTTCAATCAAAGGTAACAACATAGGATTTATTCTTCTTAATTTATGTTTGAATGGTTTCTCCCCAGGTATGATAGGAATGATATGTTGTATGATGGATGTATCGTATTCTTTCAAGTCTTCATAAATCCAAGTCTTCATCATATTTACATATTCTTCTTTTACTTTTACATGCAGGTTTCTTGACAACTTTACAGTCTTGGGTGAATCTTCAGTCCCTACATTCTAATCTTCAATATCATTTTCAGTTGGCTGAACTTTGGGATCTTTAGCAACATCGTTTTGATCAAATAGATTCTCTAGAGGAATAATACCCTATGGAATATAATTGATTTTCAGTTGAATTATATATTTTCCTCCAATCATGTCTTTTAACTTTTTCTGTTCAACATCTTCTTCTACATAATGCACATTTTCCTAGAAGTTTTCTGAATCTTGGTTCTCTATGTCTATCTATGTATTTACAAACTCACCTTACAACTCCAAAAATAATTTTATTTGTAAATCATCTTCAAATACTTTCTAATATTTTGAGTTACCAGGAATGGAAGGTCTATTTACAATTGATATTTTATATTTTTTCTTTGAATAGATGGGAACTTTGAAATTTCCAGCAATAGTGGCCAGTCAATCAACTACTTGATTTTCTCTTCATGGAATCACTCTAAATTTGTATACTTTAAAGAAATTTCCCAACATATCCCACACTTAATTTATGTATTCCCTCACTCTGGGATGTTTGGTTTGGTAACTATCACTCACTTGACTCACAACTAGCTCAGAATCCCCAAAAACATCTGTTCTTTTAGCTTTCAAATCCTTGAAAGAATTCGATCCTAATAGTGAAGCTTCATACTCTAATACATTGTTTGTACACTCAAAATTAAACTTAAAATAATACACTTTAAAGCCCCTATTTGGAGAAAGTATCCATATACCAACACCAGCTCCTTCTTTACTAATGGACCCATCAAATTACATTATCCATAGTCCCTCTTCATTCTATTTTTTCCCTAATGATTCATGTATTTTGGCGAGCTCTTTTTCCTCTTTTACTTCCACCACTATAGGTATTTTTGGATCAGCATGAGAGTCATTGAAAAATATGGAAGAACCAAAATCGATGTATATAGCATATATGGGATGGTTATCAACTTTGTCTTGGCTATTAACCACATAGGCTAACCTATTTTCTCTATAAAATCTCCTGTGACCTCCAAACGAAGGAATGGTTGCATAAGACATGTCCATTTGTAATGTTCCTTTTAGTTTTAAACCCCATGATCTTGACAATAGCATACCAAATTTAGGATGGATGCCAGCTACTACCACATCCATGACAATACTCTTGGCTGGAATATGTGCAAGAGTTACCATAGTGTATTTGATCAACCCCATACATCTTACCTTTCTAGAATCAAATGAACACAAGTATTTATAAGGCCTTGTAATTTCCAATCCTAAACTCTCCACCACTACCCATGGCATTAATTTATGATATCCACGAGAATCTAGCATAGCATTGTGAAAAATCATATCATGAACATTCAAGCTTACATAGAAAGGTGGGGCATCCTCTTCATTTGTATCTTCAACTCTAGGCCCAAGAACAATGGTGGGAGCATCATCTGTTAACTCTAAAGTATCTGGTTGAAAATCACCTTTTTTTTAATTATCCTGGTTATTTTCTCTCTATACTCATTATTCCTCAACAACTCATTAAATGGGATGGAAATATGTATTTTAAACAGTTTGGATTGTAGATTGAAAGATGAAGTTTCTCTATAAACATCAGCAGGTATTGGTTGTCTAACTTCTTTTGGCATTTCTCCTTTTTTATTTGAATTTTTTTATACAACATTTTGTTTTTTTGTTTTTCTGTATTTGGCTTACTACTGGAAGGATGATTTGAATTGGGCCTTCCTTTATTAATGAATACATCTCTACTTCTCAACTTTAATTTCTTTTGGAAATAATCAATGGCATTTTGATAACCGATTTGATATTGTTCTGATTCTACCTCAAATGCATTACAGTCATCCTCTCGAGCAAACAAATTGTGTTCTTATTCAGTAAGATAAACCTCAGAATATAGATCATCAAAGTGGTGTATTTAATTGTCCATTGGGTCACCTTCTTCCTCCTTGTCAAAATAATTTTCAGGGAATGGAGGTCTTATCTGCTAGTCTTCAAGATTTCTAGGATTCCTTTGGTATCTCTTCCTGATTTGAGGGGGAGGAGGAGGTGGTCTTCTGAAATTTGGATTTTGTTATTTGGGGTTTAGGATATAGGATTTGGTATGTGGTCTATTATCTAATTCAAACTTGTCCATCAACCTCTCCATTGTTTTCATCATTATGTCAAACTTGGCACCATTTGAAGAAGAGGAAGTGGAAGGATGATTTTCTTCTCTAGTTTTTCTTCTATCCACTTCCATTCTCTATTTAATCTTCCCCGAAGCCATCAAATTGACCTCTAGATCCAAAGCATCTTTAAACATTGCAGGAGGATTTGCATATTTTCTTTCTCTCAGTAATAGGGAAAAGTCACTCTCAAAGGAATCTACATAATGTAGTTTAGCAGCTCCTACTAAGGGTTTAATATATGTTGGAATAGAATTATACACCCTCATGAATCTTCTCGAAAACACATGTACTGACTCAAAAATACCCTTTTTTAGATTATTATAATGATATAGAACTTGCAAGGGACTTTTTTTGTCTTCCCACCTATCTAAAACCAGACTTTAAAAAACTTCAAAGGTGGGTATAGATCTTGCAGGTAAAATCCTTAAACCACCTTTTGGCCCCACCATACAAACGTTTTGCAAAAAGTCTCATATTAGCATCATCATAATCAACTTCATCCAAGTCAATAATATCTTCAAACCTATCCATGTGTTGTTTAGCTATGAAGTTCCCTTCCCCATCAAATAAATATATTCTCTGTGAATAGTTCGTGGGAAAATCATGTAGCACAGCAGGCAGAGCTAAAGGAGAAAATCTGGTTGCCATGGGTCTAGGAGGGTTTTGGACAGTAGGAGGACTTTGAACAAGGCTAGGAATATGAGGTTGAAAAGTTTGGATTATTTTATTTTGTTTTGATAATGTTTTGGATATTATGCCAAAGTGAGTCTAACAAATATGATTGAATTCCTTTTGGATTGATTTTAATTTGTATCAAATATGATTCTGATTTTGATCTTAACATATACCTTTCAAAGTTTGTTTTCACATCCAAATATTGAAAACTAAGATATTCTTCTTAATTTTGAAAAAATGACCTTTTAGCATGAGAAGTACTTATTTGTTCTTTACCACGTCTTCTCCTAGATAAACTTTTTGGGTTTTCCACACTATATAAGATTTTAGAATCAGAATTACCTCTAGTATGTTCCCTCCTAAAATCCAGGATGTCTTCTTTCAAATATATTCTTAAAAATCAAAGTGGACTCGCAAGGGAAAATGTACACCCGACCTTAATGTAAGAACTTTTGTTTTCCCACATAAATCTTTTCTTCTTGAATAATTTTGTCATTCTCCTAGGGCATATTTGAACTCTTGTTTCCTGACAATGGTGCCAAGATGTTAGCACTTAGAATTTACCCCTGGTTGTGAAAGGGTTATCCCAATGTAACCATAAAACCAAGTTTTAGGAAGAAAACTAGATTCTTACTTTCCAGAGAGGGATCTCTCAATATTTATCTCACCGGCTAGTAATATTTGCAAAGAGATGAATTTTAATAATGATTGTGGTTGAAACAAGTGTTCATTGGGCATGGAGTCATATGTGATACCAAACATAAACCGTTCTTTTGTAAAGGAATTTTAACAAATCCAAGGTAGTTATTTATTCACAGTAAAAAATATCATTGTCTACTGGGAAAGAAGAATTTAGAAACAATCCATTAATGTGAGAATCTATCAAGGATTAATCCACCATTAACTTTATAAGAAAGGTCTGGTGAATGCTTAAAATCAATGGAACAAATCATATGGCTATGAATTATGAACCACTATAAACTCATTTAAGAATAAAAAACGATAACATAATGAAATATTAACAGTAAACACATGCACATATAATAAAAGGAAAGTATAGACATCAATGTAAACAACACAAGAATCTCTGTCAAAAAGGCCTGCTCGGCTCTGAAATTTTATTAAGATGGGACAAATTGAAAGGTCTGTATGAGACATCTGACTCTAATAGAATTTTTTTTTAAAGACCAAATTATTGTTTATTAAGATGGATGTGAATGAAACAATGAATAAATACTCTCCTGGATCAAATACTTCAGAGATAATCTAGGTGACATAGGTGAAGAAGTATCTAGTACTGATATAGTATCTATCACATTAAAAGGTTTATTGCCGGATTATAAAATATTCAACTCAGCTCTTGCAGCAAGATAGGCTCCTCCTACATTTGCAGAGCTCGGTGGAATCTTGATACAACAAGAAGAAAGGATGAAGATGTATGAGCCTGAATCTCAGTCTTCATATCAAGCATTGATGGCAAGAGGCAGATTCCCACATAGAGGCAATCACTGGAATCCACACAGAGGCAAGTTTCGTGCAAGACATAGAGGTATGCCACGCAATGACTCTAGTACTAATAAAGATGTTGTATGCCATTATTGTGGCAAATCAGGTCACATAGCTAGAGATTGTTTTAAGAAGATAAATAATGATTCCAATAACAGATACAGAAAACATAATGGAAATTATGTTAGAAAAGACACCCCGGATGTCAATGGATTTAAAACCTAAGACTATTTATATCCGAACATGCTTTGTCTGCTGAGACAGATGATGAAAATGCAAGGTTCACAAATTTGGGTGCATCTGCCCACATGTCCTATAATAAAGATTGGTATGATGAGGATTATGAAAATTCTGATGGCACACACGTCTATCTAGGTGATAACAGGTCTCACAAAGTCCTAGGCTTTGGAGTGATAAGTGTTAACCTACCTAATGGAAAATTTAAATAGATACATAATGTGATGTATGTCCTAGGAATCAAGAAGAACTTCATATCTATTTCTTCTATCACTGATAATGATATGAAAGCTGAATTTGATAAATACAAGTGCCATGTGAAAGATGTCCAATATCATTATAGGTTTATAACGACATGATCCAGACTTGGTGGATTGTAAAGCTGGATGCAATCAAGGGAAATCATCAGGTACTAGCAGCATCAACTATTTCAGATGTCAAATTCTGGCATCAAAGGTATGGAGACCTCAATCATAATGATCTCGTGTTATTACATAAAAATTCAATGGTTGAGGGTCTTCCTGTCATTAAAAATCACCATATTGAATGTGCTGCATGTGCACTCGGTAAACAACACCGAATTGAATTTCCTAACCATGAAGAGAAGAGGCAGACTAAACTCCTTGAACTAATACACACTTATGTATGTGGACCTATGCAGACCAGATCACTTGGTGGTGTATGGTACTTTCTGATATTTGTTGATGACGTATCTTGGTTCACATGGGCTTACTTCATCAGAATGAAAAGCGATGTATTTGAATACTTCAAGGAATTCAGAATCAAAGTTGAGAAGTAGATAGGTAAATACATTAAAATCCCTAGATCAGATCAAGGTGGTGAGTACATTTCTGGAGCTTTCAGAAGATACTGTATAGAAAATGGAATTCAACAGCAATTCACAGTCACAGATACACCTTAGCAAAATGGTATTGCTGAAAGGAAAAACAGAACATTGGTGGAATGTGCTCATGGCATGCTATAAGGTAAGAACATTTCCAATGGATTTTGGGCTGAAGCAATTAACACTGATGTGTACTTAAAGAATAGGAGTCCAACAAAGAAACTAGAACTTCAAACCCCCTTTGAAGTCTTTCATGGCTATAAACCTGAAATTAGTCATTTAAGAATATTTGGTTCTAGGGATTTTACACCCATACCTAAAGATGACAGAAGGAAATTGGATGCAAAATCCATAGAATGTATCTTTGTTGGCTATTGTGATGATCAGAAAGCATACAAACTATTTAATCCTAGTTCACACAAATTGATTGCTAGTAGAGATGTTGTATTTCATGAAAATATAGATATGTGTAACATGATGAATAATGCTAATGAAGAACTGATCCCAGATGAGCATGTCAGAATAGATAAAATCCTTCAAAAAGTCCAGGATCAGCAGCAAGTGCAAGAACAACAGCAAGTTCAGGAACAAAAATCAAGCATGAGTGATACTGCCACGGGGGCTTCACTTGTTGGCCAATATCCTATCACGTTAGTTCATATTGTTGGTTTTAAATTAACAAAAATCGAATCAATATATTGCAGGTATTGGGGGGACGAGGGGTTTAAGGTGGGGGTGGATAGGGTGGTTTATAAGGATTGAGGTATAAAAAGGGGTGGGGAGGAGGTTTTAAGTATTGGGAGGGGGTTTCAACAAAAAGAGTTTGGGTCAATATCTCTCGAAATTAAGGGTATTCTTTAATATCCCACGATCGCACGTGCTATGTGAGAGGTTCGCTAAGTGAAGTCCCCGTAGATACTGCCTCAGAAGATGAAATAATTATGGATGGAACTCCAACAGGTACTATAGTACCTAGAAGGTCATGTTGTCAAACTCATCCTCCAGTAAAGTTTAGAGATTATGCCTTGATGACTAGTATAATGAATGCCGTAGATCCATTAAATTTTGAATAAGCCAAAGATAAGGAAGAATGGGTAACTGCAATGAATGAAGAATATAATTCTATTATGAGAAACAAAACTTGGGATTTAGTAGAATTACCCAAAGATAAAGTACCAATAGGATCAAAATGGCTATTCAAACCTAAACTTAAAGAAGATGGTAGTATTGACAAGTTCAAGGCAACATTAGTTGCAAAGGGTTATTCTCTGCAGGAGGGGATTGACTTTGAAGAGACATATGCCCCAATAGCTAAGTTAAACACTATCAGATTGTTAGTCGCATTAGCTACTAAACATAACTGGAGAATACACCAGTTAGATGTCAAATTTGCTTTTCTAAATGGTGATTTAAAAGAGGAAGTATACTTAGTGCAGCCTCAAGGTTTTGTTCAAAAAAGATAGGAGCAGCTTGTGTGCAGGTTAAAGAAAGCTATCTATGGACTGAAACAGGATCCTAGATCATGGTACATCAAGATTGACACCTTCTTCAAACAACAAGGATTTCTCAAAAGTAAAAATGGTTCAAGCTTATATATTAAATCAGATAAACAGGGAAATGTTTGCTTGATATCCGTATATGTGGATGATCTGATCATTATAGGTGGAGCATATCAATTAGTTGAAATATTAAAAGTAATTTGTCACGGGAATTTGAAATGAAATACCTTGGTGACTTACACTATTGTTTAGGCATTGCCTTTTGGAGAGAATCTGGTAAAACATTCATTACTCAAAGCAAATATGCAAGGGAAATACTTGATAGATTTCCAATGAGTGAATGTAAATATGCATCCACTCCTTTGGACCAAAATGTCAAATTATAAAACAGTGATGGATATAAAGAAGTTGATGGTACTTTGTATCGTCAACTAGTGGGTAGTCTAAACTACCTCACTACTACAAGGCCAGAACTATCATATTCTGTTAGCATCCTTAGTCAGCTCTTCGCTAAGCCATGCGAAACACATTGGAAAGCTGCAAAGAATGTTCTAAGATATTTAAAAGGAACTGTTGATTATGGTCTTTTATATAATGATGTATCTGATGTTTAGTTGGCAGGTTACTCTGACTCTGACTGGGCAGGAAATCCTGATGACAGAAAATCCACTTCTGGATATGCATTTAATATTGGTTCGGGAGTCATATCATGGAGCAGTAAGAAACAACCAACTGTTTCGTTGTCATCCACAGAAGCTGAATACAAAGCGTTAACTAGTGCTACTTGTGAAGCCATTTGGTTGAGGCGCATTCTTGAAGAGGTTGGAACACAACAAAAACAAGCTACCAGAATCCAGTGTGACAATCAAAGCTCAATTAAGCTAGGACACAATCCACTCTATCATGCCATAACTAAACATATTGAGCTAGATCATCATTTTGTCAAAGAAAAGATTGAGTCTCAAGAAATTGAACTCATCTATTGTAACATAAGTGAAAATGTTGCTGATGTGTTTACTAAACCTGTTGGAAGGATCCATTTTGAGGATCTTAGGAAAAAATTATGTATTATAAAAAACCCATTTCTACATTAAGGGAGGCTGTTAGATTTAATGCAGAAATATCTTATATGTTTTCTATATCTAGGGTTGTTGTTCAAACAACTTCTATGCTGGTGGATCGGATCCACATTTATTGGATCTAGTTTAGCTTATCAGTTTTCTATATATATAACTTTTATTTCATTAATTCAACGAGTTGAGTGTTTCTCCTCCTATGTGTTTGAACGAACCTTTATACTCTACTGGTTTCCTCCTTGGTTTCTCTATTTTTAACTTATGCATGTATTCCTTATAAAATATTTTCATTATTATAAATTCAAGCTCACATACACACAAAAAATAAAAAAATAAAAATAAATCATAATGAAAGCTACCATCAATCATTTGGAACTATAATTTAAAATTATTATTATACTTAAAACGCGTAGTGTCTTGTTACACCACTTCGTCAAATTCTATCATAAAAAGCTTGAGCTTAATGACGTCTTAAGCATTTTCTTACCAAGACGCAAAACGGAATTTGGATATGATTTGTTTTGTGACCATTTTCTGGAATTTGGATATGTTTTGTTCTGTCACCATTTTCTTAAGAAGATTGACAACATTTGGGACATTGTCATAATAATTAAAAAAACCTTGGAATCACAGATTATGAACGCAAGAATTAATCTCATTTGAAGGTTTTTAGCCATTCCATATGCGCGATGCCTACATAAACCCAAGGCGTGTTCTACCAATTTATTTGGACAAAAGTAACCCAGCAAACCCAAAAAAGCGATTGTACTGTTATTGGTAGCTAACCAGTACTGTGTTCAGTGGCTCTCTATGCATAATAGTGAATAGCTAAAACGAGCGAATATAAAAACTTTTTAATAATCGAAGGCAACTCTAACCGATCAAATACAATAACCTTTAACGAAAGAGTCCATATACAACAAAGGAGAGGCCACTTTTGGAGGAAACTGAAACGATTCTGAGATGGCGACAAATACATATTATGCAGTGTTGCATTTAATGCGACGGCGGTCGCACTGTCCGCCGTCGGATCTTACTTTGGAAAGGATCCGACGGCTGACAGTGCGACCGATGTCGCATTAATTGCTACATTGCATAATATGTATTTTTCGCCTTTTGAGATCACTACTTGTACTTGGACGTTCCAAGAGTTTCTTAACATGAGCATGACATATGACATATAAAATATAAAGAATATTAGTAGGGTTTGAGTCTAGGAGTCACCTTGGGGTTTTTTGGTTGACTTGATGTAGACCCATAGTTTTACTTGTTGATGGGTAGATCATTTTTTAGTGGAGAAACAGCCATAAGTGATTGACGTTTTATGGTTATAAAATAAAGAAATAAAAAATATTGGTATTGGTTGGTATATTAACAGAATTAATAACATATAAAGAACATTAATTAGCTTAACAAATTATAATATATTAAGAAAAAGAATACAATAAGACATACATTGGTGTTGGTTATAGGAGTGTGTACCCCAATGTGAATAATCCCTTTTCATTGGTGCATTAGTAGGAAGATATGTATTGGAATCCAAATCAAAGGGTTTTTTTTTTTTTTTTTTTGTTTGGGGGGGGGGGGGGGGGG
>LPNX010099317.1:145097-168099 GCA_001517045.1 Pseudotsuga menziesii
AAATCTTGTATTAAAAGGTGGAAATTAATTTTCTAAGGAAAGTTAATTAAAAATTAAAATGGCTTCCACTTTTGGTTCATTGCAAACTCCAATCTTTACAGAAAAGAATTATGAATATTGGTCTTTAACAATGAAGGCTTTATGCAGAGGTCAAGATGTCTGGGAGATAGTCCAGCATGGTTATGAAGAACCAGCAGAAATGACAACATATAACAATCTCACATAGGCTGAGAAAGATGTATTGAGAGAACAGAGGAAGAAAGATGGAAAAGCTATGTTTTTCATACATCAAGCTATGCATGAGAGCATACTCCCAAGAATAGCAGCAAAGACTAATGCCAAGGAAGCATGGGATACATTGGAGACTACCTATCAAGGTTTGGATAAGGTAAAGACATCCAAGCTTAAAATTCTTAGAAGAGATTTTGAATCTCTGTCCATGAAAGATTCAGAGAATGTAGACACATTCTACACCAGAGTTGTTGGGTTGATAAACCAACTGAAATATCATGGAGTACCCATAGCAAACCAAAGGGTTGTTGAAAATATTCTCATATTTATTCCCCCAAGATTTGAAAACTTGGTTGTGACTTTAGAGGAACACACAGGCATGATGACATTTACCATTGATGAGTTGCAAGATTCACTCATCAATCATGAGCATAGACTCAGCAGATCACATACATCATTGGAAGGTGCATTTGCAGCACATTCATCCATAAGCTGTGGTAGAGGCAGGGGGAGAAACAACTTCAGAGGAAAAGGAAGAAGTTCTTCAAGAGGAGGATGAGGCAGAAGTCCTGCAAATGTTGGTGGTAGAGGAGATAACTAGAACCCAAGTCAGCCAAGTGTCCAGAGGTTTGATAAATAAAAAATTCAATGTCATTACTGTAAGAAGTTTGGTCATTATGCATATGAATGCAGGAAGAAGCAATATGACCAAGGAAGGAAAAGCCCAAGTCAGTTGACTAGCACCGACACTTCGACAAGTGGAATGTTAATGGCATCAACATCTCCATTCGAATGAAATGTTGTTAAAGAAAGTCCACATGACATATGGTACTTAGATTTAGGATGTAGCAACCACATGACTGGTAATTTGAATCTGTTTTCCAGTCCACACAGTTTAGTTAAAAATGATGTTACACTTGCAAACAATGTCCAAGTTACTGTCTTAGTAAAAGGCACTGTTGATATTCTAACCAAACAGGGGGAGAGTAAGTATATCCATGATATCTATCATGTCAAAGGTCTGAAACATAATTTGTTAAGCATTGGGAACTTGTTACAAAAAGGCTACAGAGTATACATGGAAGATGAACAATGTGTGATCAAAGACAAGAATCCAAGCGACCAGCAGATAGTAAAAGTGTCAATGACAAGCAACCACTTGTTTCCATTGAGAATAGTTCCTAACATGAAAGGGAAGACAAAGACAAGAGCTGCATTCAAGGCAGAAAGTGAATAAATAGTCGAGCTCCTCGACAAGAGAGAAAATTGCAGCGCTAATCTGCAAGCTGCATTTCAAACAGAAGTTCAAGATGAATCCTGGTTGTGGCATTTCAGATTTGGACATCTGAATTTTGGTGGGATGAAGCTACTACACACAAAGAATATGGTGAAGGGATTACCATTAATCGACAAACCAGAGAAGGTTTGTGAAGGTTGCATTTTTGGCAAGCAGCACAGAGAGACTTTTCCAATCGGAAAGTCCTATAGAGCATGCACAACACTTGAAATTGTGCACTCTGACATTTTTGGTCTAATGCAGACATCATCCATTGGTGGCTGCAAGTATTTTCTAACTTTTATTTATGACTACTCAAGAAAGACATGGGTATATTTCTTGAAACATAAATATGATGCATTTGGTTATTTTCAGCAGTTCAAGGCACTCGTGGAGAACTAGAGTGGTCACTGCATCAAGATCTTAAGGACCGACAGAGGAAGTGA
This sequence comes from Pseudotsuga menziesii, assembly GCA_001517045.1. Taxonomy (NCBI): domain Eukaryota; kingdom Viridiplantae; phylum Streptophyta; class Pinopsida; order Pinales; family Pinaceae; genus Pseudotsuga; species Pseudotsuga menziesii. Next base: position 147,051 of record LPNX010099317.1, read on the forward strand.
ATATGTTTCAAATGATTTTCTGAATTTTTGCAAGACCCATGGCATACAAAACCAATTCACTCCATAGTATACACCTCAGTAGAATGGCATAGCTGAAAGAAAGAACAGAACCATCATGGAGATGGCGCGCAGCATGTTGGTAGCCAAACATTTGCCAAATGAGTATTGGGGTGAAGCAGTCGCAACTACCGTATACATTAAGAACCGATGTCCGACAAAGAGTGTGAAGAACAAAGTTCCCCAAGAAGCATGGATAGGTATGAATCATAGTGTTTCACATTTAAAAGTTTTTGGTTGTGTTGCATATGCTCATGTTCCAGATGAGCTGAGAAGGAAGCTAGACGAAAAGGGATAGAAATGTATTTTTGTTGGGTATTCAGAAGACACAAAAGCATACGAGCTGTATGATCCCGTCATAAGGAAAGTGATAATCAGTCGGGATGTTCAATTTGTCAAGAATGAATCATGGGATGGAACCGTCGACATAAATGTCAAGATTGTGTCGAACATTGACAATGATGATATGGAAGAGGAAGTGGTTCAAATACCACATGTAAGTCAAGTGGTTCAGCACAAGGACCATTGACACAAGTAGCAGCTCAAGCTACACCGACAAGTACACCAAGAGGATAGCAGAACCCATCAAACATTTTGCCTAGGTCGACATCGATAGAACTGGTGAATACAATAAGTCTACGAGAGATATATGAAGGTAATACACCTAATTTATTTTCTCTATTTGCATTATTTTCCCCTATATATGATCCACTAACATTTGAAGAAGCTGTTGAAGAAGAAGTATGGGCACAAGCCATGGATGAAGAAATAGAATGCATTGAGAAAAACCAGACATGGGAAATGGTTGATGTACCAACAGACAAAGATGTAATCAGTGTCAAATGGATTTACAAGACAAAGTAAGATGCTAATGGGAATGTGCAAAAGCACAAGGCAAGAATGGTAGCAAGAGGGTTCACACAACAACCCGACATCGACTTCAATGAAATGTTTGCACCTGTTGCACGCATGGATACAGTCATAATAGTTTTGGCCATTACTGCAAAAAAAATGGCATGTTCATCAAATGGATGTCAAGTCGGCATTCTTAAATGGCTATCTAGAAGAGGAAGTATATGTGGAACAGCCACAAGGGTATGAAGTTCCAATTCAAGAGCATAAAGTGTACATATTGAAAAAGGCATTATCTGGTTTGAAACAAGATCCTAGAGCTTGGTACAGTCGGATTGATTCCTATCTCATTGAAAATGGATTTTACAGAAGTGAAAGTGAACTGAATTTGTACACCAAAGTCGATGAGCGAGGTAAGATGATAATTGTCTACTTGTATGTAGATGATTTAATATTTACTGGTGATTATGGCATAGCAGATTTTAAAGCAGTCATGGAAAGTGAATTTGAAATGACTAATCTGGGGCTTATGAATTTTTTTCTTGGCATTGAAGTTCAGTAGTCTGAAAGTGGTATCTTTATATCATAGTCTAAGTATGAAAGTGAAGTTTTAAAAAGGTTTAACATGTCTAATTGAAAGAGAGCCCCAACACTAGTGATAACAGGTTTTTAATTGAGAAAGGATGATGAAGGATCCACTATAGATCCTACGCTGTTCAAAAGGCTTGTTGGAAACCTTATGTATTTGAAAACGACAAGACCAGACATTATGTATGGAGTAAGTCTAATCTCAAGGTTCATGGAGTAACCAAAGGACTCACATTGGCAATCATGTAAAAGAATTCTGAGGTACATAAGTGGCACAGAAGATCTTGGTATTATGTATTCAATCTCAGAAAATTTTAAACTCATTGTTTACACTGACAGTGACAATGGAAACAACATAGATGAGAGGAAAAGCACATCTGGGTACACATTTCATTTTGGTACAAGTGTTGTTTCATGGGCTTCAAAGAAACAACCCATTGTAACTTTGTCTTCAACTGAAGCAGAGTATGTTGCAGCAACAAGTGCTGCATGTCAAGCTGTTTGGATGAGGAGAGTCTTAAAAGACTTGCCACATAACCATCAAGAACCGACAACAATCTTCTGCAACAACAATTCAGCCATAGCATTATCAAAGAATCATGTGTTTCACAAGAGAACCAAGCACATCGACACAAGGTTTCATTTCATAACAGAGTTGATGAACGACAAGGAAATTTGTTTGGAATTTTGAAGGTCTGAAGACCAACTTGCCGACATCTTTACAAAGCCATTGGCAAAGGATACTTTTCAGTATCTATGTAGTTATCTTGGAATGACAAGTTCTCCACGGTGAACTCTGTCATAAACAAATCATGTCTAAGCTCTGAAACATTTTGTAAATTTTGTTTTAAAAATCTCCATCTGCTTATAATTAAGGGGGAGTGTTGGAAAAATGTAATTACTCGCAGATCTGTACTTGACTCTCAGCCGACTCTGTCAGAGTCTATACAAGTCAAGATCTTGTCTGTCAGTCTGACAAGAAGGAAGAGTCCACGATTCGACAATGTAAACGAGTCGAATTTATTTCTGAAGCTAAGTTGGTAGGTAGATATTTATTACAGTCTTTAATGGTGAGTCAGTCGACTCATGTAGAATCAATTTTCAGGTTGCCTATAAATAGAAGAAGAAGATTGTAAATAAATTAGTCACTAGACACATTAAACAGTATAGAGAACTCTGGGTGAGAAAGGAGAAAGAGTAAAGTTGAAGCTCAAGCTTCTGTGTATGACTAGAGCCCAGAGCAAAGCAAGCGCATCATGAGCTTCTAATTCATTTATATTTGTAACAACAGTTAGAGGAGAATTAGACTTGTTCCCATCGATTTCAAAAGAAACCCAGCGGCAGCTAAAGAATCTCACATGTTGCAATTCGCCCACCATATTTTTATCTATCGGTCTCCCCACCACTACTACTCAACAAGCAGCAGCTCAGCTCTATTGACTGGACTGGAGATCTGATCTATGGTTGTTTTGCAATGAAAAGTATATTGCAAGAGCTACGAATGGAGATAAATGACTGTATGTGTCAGATCATAATAGACAAGTCTCATGAAGCATCCTGAGCACCAACAAATTGTAGCTCACATTTCCTATATGGAACTCTTCAGTTGAATGGTAATGCATTTCATATATGGAACTCTTCGATCGAATGGTAATGTTTGAAGTAGTCTCTATATCTATAACTGGAGAGTGATATCCCTGCAGGCTGCAACCCACTTGAAACGTTAAGTATCAAAGTAGTAGTGAAAAGAAGTTTTATCTAGATTACACTTGACCTCACTACTTCTTTTGAGTGTGTATATATATTCTTCTTATGAGTAAACAAGCGATTCTGATCTTAATTGGGCAAGAAAGTAGGAAGAAAAAAAACTAAATAAAATATAATAAGAATTCACAAAATTGCATATTCAATATATTTATTAGAGGTGTTTAAATATTTATGTTGATATTCAATATATTTATTATAGGTGTTTAAATATTTATGTTGATAGGCCTTAATATATTATAATTTGGGTTTAGTTGAGTGAGTTAGCAAGATTAATTTGAATGTAACAAGTGTATAGCTGGTATTCATTTTATGATATTTATAGTTTGTTACATGTACTTAAACCTATCTCCATTAAGATTTAAATAGGCTTAGCTAAATGGTTAACCAGAACCATTGCATTAATTATAATACTTTTTTATTGTTTAATTGATGCTTTAGATTTATTTTTAGTCTAGATGGCTTCAAAAATGACGAGTGCCCTATTGACATTCATTGGCCACAACATGAGTAGTTGTGCTAGTATCTTAGATTTTGGATTTCCTTGAGCATATCAACAAGATTAACCAAAATGTAACAAGTATACACCCGTGATTTATTTCATGGTCATCCTATCTTGTTATGCTTAAATGCATCTTGACTAATATAATTAAATAAACTTCAATTAAGCTCAAATTTATGTTTGTGATTTATAATTTTTATATCAATTTTTTTATGTTTATATTAATTAGTTTAATGTTTATATTATATAACTATTAATTAATTTAATATTTAATTTTTGTTTAACAACTACTCATAAGTAGTTAAACAAACCTATCAACTTTACCTACCACTTTGCTTGTTATTTGTTATCAACTTTACCTACCACCTTACTCGTTATTTGTTATGATATGATGTATTAGTGAAACAATGAAAGAGATGTCTTTGGCGAACCTAATGGAAACGCTACGGATTACATTCCAATAATATTCCATTGCGATTTTATATGCATTCCGGTAATTTCCCAAAAGTCAACCAAGCAGACTAATAATTTTCTGGACGGGCAGGATTCAATCAAAACGGTTGGCAGTTGCTTTCGTATAATAATCCGTGGGATTTATCAATGACGTGTGGATTTAATCAATGAAGTCAAGAAACAAATAAAAAACATAAACAGTTATATCCAAAAGAGGACAGAGACGCAACGCAATCAAATTCAATTTCTATTTTGAAAGCTTTCTTTTTAATGTGATCGGATGGTATATGACGATTCTAATTGATACTAAGCAAATTAAATTTCCGGCGGTGTATTCATTTATTTTTGCTACAACTTTACTTTGTTTTTTTTGACAGTTATATTTTTGGTGGGCACATGTAACTTGAACTATTTTTGAAGACTCTCTTTTTTTATTTTATAAAAAGTTTGAAGTGTGATTGTAATTTACATGGAATCTAATGAACAAATCACCTAGTAATGGTTGCCTTGGTTTGTGGTGGTGGTAGTGTTTTTGGTTGGAAATATTAATTACGGTCTTATTTGAATTTAATAGCATATCACTCTATTTTGTGAGAGTTTGTGAGTTTCTCTGAGATAGTTTGATAAGATGAAGAGTTCACGTCTCTGGTATATAAGCTAGTTGAATTTAATTGTTGAAGTTAAGTTTTTAGGTAAATAGTTATTACAGTCTTTAATGTAAGTCAGTAGAAGTATTTTTTATAAGAAGAAGAAGATTGTAAATAAAAAATATGCATAAGCAAAACATACCTATAGAGATACAGAGAAGAGAAGTGCACAAAAAGTCTGGTTTTGTGAAATTGTTGAGAGCTTGAAAATTTCCAAGTTTGTATTTACCGCAATAGTTCTTTGTTATGCCGTCACAAGATATATAAACTCATAATTTATCCATAATTTATGGTTTAATACAAATTTTATGTAGCGAGAGTGAATGTTGTTTACATTTACTTTTCAGTGAAAGACACAAAGAATACATATTTATTTCACCACTTAGAAGTTCTAGGTTCGACACAAATCTTATCTAATGTTGGGTTATATAATATTGTGAGTGAGGGTTGCAATATAGTTGTTCTATCTAAGTGATAGCTGGAGTTGGTAGCAGCCTAAAAGCCAGTTGAAAGCCAAGTAAGTCTATGAAGGTAAAAGTGTGTCGGGTGAAAACTCAATTGTAGTAATTATGTCGCAAGACTTTCTGCAAAAGTTAAAAGGGAAAAGGTTAACTAAAGTTAATTGGTGCATTCACTGTTCACCGAGATATGGTATCAAAGCAGGTTTAGGAAAGAAATATTGTCTTAAAAGGGAAAAGTAATTTTCTAAGGAAAGTTAAAAAAATTAAAAATGGCTTCTACTTAGGGTTCACAAATGTTGAGTTTACAAACTCCAATTTTATACACGATCTCTAAAACTAAAGGCTTTGCAGATTAGGCGGCATATAATAATCTCACACAAACTGAGAAAGATGTCTTGAGGGAACAGAGGAAGAAAGATGGAAAATATTTGTTCTACATACACCAAGCCATGCATGAAATCATACTCCCAAGAGTAGCAGCAACAAAAACTGCAAAGCAAGCATGGGACACATTGGAGACCCCATATCAAGGTTTGAACAATGTAAAGACTTCAAAGTTGCAAATTTTGAGAAGAGATTTTGACTCTATGTCAATGAAAGAAACAAAGTCAGTAGACTCTTTCTACACTAGAGTTGTTGGTTTGATAAATCAATTGAAATATCATGGAGAAAACATAGAAATCAAAGGGTGGTTGAAAAAATTCTCAAAAGTCTTCCCCCAAGATTTGAATCCTTGGTTGTGCCCTTGGAAGAAAACAAAGACATGTCGGTGTTTACCATTGATGAGCTGCAAGCTTCACTCATCAATCATGAACATAGAATCAACAGAACAAACACATCATTGGAAGGTGCATGTGCAGCACAATCATCTATAAGTCGTGGTAGAGGCAGGGGAGAAATAATTCTAGAGGCAGAGGAAGAAACTTCTCAAGAGGAAGATGTAGTAGCAGTCCCGCAAATGTTGCTGGTAGAGGACAAAATTAGAACCCCAGTCGGCCAAGTGGTCACAGGTTTGATAAATAAAATATTCAATGTCATTATTATAAGAAATTTGGTCATTATGCATGTGAATACAGGAAGAAGCAGTATGACCAAGGAAGGAAAAGCCAGAACCAGTCTACGAACACCAGCACTTCGTCGAGCACAATGTTGATGGCATGCGCATCCCCAATCCAATGCAATTCCATCCAAGAAATTTTCTGTGACATATGGTATTTAGACTCAGGCTACAACAATCATATGACTGGTAATTTAAATTTGTTTTCCAGTCTAGATAATTCATTTCAAATTGATGTTACACTTGGAAATAATGTCCAAGTCACTATTTTGGGAAAAGGTACTATTGGTATTCTAACCAAACTGGGGGAGCGACAATTTATGCCTGATGTTTATCATATCGAAGGTCTGAAACACAATTTGTTGAGTATTGGACAACTAATATAGAAGAGGTACAGAGTTTACATGGAGGACAACCACTGTGTGATTAAAGACATACTTCCAAGAAACTTACTGATAGAAAATGTGCCAAATGAAGAGAAATCGATTATTTTCATTGAGGATAGTTCCAGACATGAAAGGAAAGTAAAACTCAAGATCCGCATTCAAGGAAGAAAGTAAAGAAGGATTCGTACATTGCGACAAGAAAGAAAATGGCAGTGTTGAAATTCAAGCGGTGTTTCAAACATAATTTCAAGATGATTCTTGGCTGTGGAATTTCATATTTGAACATTTGAATTTTGGTGGGTTGAAGCTATTGCACACAAAGAATATGGTAAAACAATTTCCATTAATGGACAAACCAAACAGAGTATGTGAAGGATGCATTTTTGGCAAGTAGCAAAGAGAGACTTTTCAAGTTGGAAAGTCATGCAAAGCGCACACACCACTTGAAATCATGCACTCTGATATTTGTGGTCCAATGCAGACATCAACCATTGGTGGTTGCAATTATTTTCTTACTTTTATTGATGAATACTCAAGAAAAACATGGGTATATTTTTTGAAACATAAATCTAATGCATTTAGTTATTTTTAGCAGTTTAAAGCACTCGTGGAGAACCAGAGTGGACACTGCATCAAAATCCTAAGGACAGACATAGGCGGTGAATATGTTTCAAATGAATTTCTATTTTTTTGCAAAACCCATGGTATACATAAGCTATTCACTACACGATATACACCTCAGCAGGAACGATTTTGCAGAGAAAAAGAACAGAACCATTATGGAGATGGCGCGTAGAATGATGGCAGCCAAGCATTTGCCAAATGAATATTGGGCCGATGAAGCGAATAATTATTCACTCATACAATAATCACCAAAATATCTGGAATATTTGATAAGCCATAAGGAAAATATATATTAATGGTAGGATGAAAGATGATTGATTACAATGGTTGATGACCCACCTATTAAATAAGGCCTGGGGATTGTGAGTGAAAGGTTATGTCCTTTCATGTTAAGTATAATTAATTATTATATTTATTTTACGTTCATTACAGTTGAAGCAGTCGCAACTACTATATACATTATGAACCGGTGTCCAACAAAGAGTGTGAAGAATAAATTTCCTCAAGAAGAATGGACAAGTATGAATCATAGTGTTTCTCATTTCAAAGTTTTTGGTTTTGTCGCATATGCTCATGTGCCAGATGAGCAGAGAAATAAATTAGACAAAAAGGGACAAAAATGTATTTTTATTGGCTACTCTAAAGATACAAAATCATACAAGTTGTATGATTCTATTGCAAGAAAAGTGATCATCAGTTGTGATGTTGAATTCGTTGATAATGAATCATGGGATGGAACCATTGAGAATAATGTCAAGATTGTGTCGAATGTCGAGCATGATGGCATGATGGAGGAAGTGGTTCAAATACCACATGTAAGTCAATCGGTTGCAGCACCGTCGACTCCCATGACACCGCAACATGTTTCAACACAAGTCGCAGCTCAAGCTACACTGATAAGCACACAAAGAGGACAACAAACTCCATCAAGCAGTTCGACATCAACAGATCTAGTGAAGACAAGAAGTCTGTGTGAGATATATGAAGATGATACACCAAATTCATTCTTTCTCCTTGCATTATTTTCTCAAATAGATGATCTAGTAAAATTTGAGGAAGTTGTTGAGGAAGAAGTATGGGCACAAGCCATGGATGAAGAAATAGAATGCAATGAGAAAAAATAGACATGGGAGCTAGTTGATGTACCAAAAGATAAAGATGTAATCAGTGTTAAATGGATTTACAAAACCAAGCAAGATGCTAGTGGGAATGTGCATAAGCACAAGGAAAGAATGGGTGCAACAGGGTTCACACAACAGCCCGACATAGATTTCAATGAACCTTCGCACCAGTTGCATGCATGGACACAATCAGAACTATTTTGGCCATTGCTTCACAAAACAAATGGCTTGTTTATCAAATGGATGTTAAATCAACATTTTTGAATGGCTATCTAGATGAAGAATTATATGTGGAACAACCAGAATGCTATGAAGTTCCAAGATAAGAACACAAAGTGTACAGACTGGAAAAGGCACTCTATGGTTGAAAGAAAGCTCCGAGAACTTGTTACATTCGCATTGATTCCTATCTCATCGAGAATATATTTCACATAAGTGAAAGTGAATCGACGCTGCACATGAAAGTAAATGAACAAGGTAACATGTAATTGTTTTCCTGTATGTAGACGATTTAATATTTACTGGTGATTTTGGCATCAAATAATTTAGAAGAGTCATGGAAATTAAATTTGAAATGACTGATTTGGGGATTATGAAATTTTTCTTGGCATTGAAGTCCAATAGTCTGAAAGTGGTATTTTTATATCATAGAACAAGTATGCAAGTACAGTTGTAAAAATATTTAATATGTCTAATTGCAAGTCAGCCCCAACACCAGTAATAACAGGTTTAAAAATGAGCAGGGATGATGATGGATAAACTATAGATCCTATGTTGTTTAAAATTCTTGTTGGCAGCCTTATGTATTTAACTGCAACGAGCCCTTACATCATTTATGGATTAAGTTTGATCTCAAGATTCATGGAGTCACCAAAAGAATCTCATTGGAAAGAAGGTAAAATAATTATGACTCTCGTTTATTATCTTTTATTCATTTTCTGTTATTTATGAAGGATTTATGAATGATGAAAGTTTCCAGAATTATTATTGTTTTCGAAATAAAGTAGGAATGTTTTTATTCCTGTAAATTATAAGTTAAGATTAATTCTACTACTTAAACAATTTTCCATAGTAGGAAACATAAACTATATTTTATTATTATCTACAAAGCATGAACATTTTTCTGTAATTAGATTCACCTAATACTAAGTTTTATACATATTTTAATAAACGATTAGCATTCCAAGGAGGTTAAGTAGAGATAGCTTCGACATCTCTGGTAAATATTTTCCTGCCTTTACATTTTAAAAACAAACACAAAATTTATTTTTACAGTTAGGGCTTGTCTTAGTTAAACACGGTGAATCCCTTAATCACAAATTTAAACCTGCTAAAAACAACAGATCTAGAGTTGAAACACTATGGCTTCCGACTAATGGTTCGAAACCCATAAAAGTGAATTTACAAATGAATAATTACCCATTATCAATTTCTAACAGCCAAAAGGCTTATTGACTTTTAAAACAATTTAGGAAGAAACACTTACATTTAAGCAAATTCAATCTAATCGTAAATTCAAACAAATTTTCCCTATATATGAAAGGTCGAGGTTTCGAGTCCTGTGAAGTAATTTTTTCTAGGAATTTATTCAATAACTAAAACCTATAGTGAAGGAAATGATAGCATCCTAAGTTCAAACACATCATTAACAAAAAACGTCGTAACCATTTCAAAAACCATATTGTAAACCTTTTAACAAAAGCTTATACGCAGTAGTCGTAACCAAGCAAACACAAAGCTATTCACATAAACTTAAAGAATATATCAATTTTACATAGTATGACAAAATTAGAATACACAGACTAGCACTGAGAGCTTCGAAGGATTTAAACAAATCATAGAGACTGTATTTCTTTAAACTCTGCTAATATTTTACAGTAAGAGTCGTCAATAAGTACAAAACAACCGTAAAACAACTTCCCATGCAGAATCCATGGTTTGTAACCAAAAAGGGGGATTTTAAAATATAAACCCTATATAGATGAAGGCATATAAAACACCAGTATCTCTGACATTAACGCTGTAGAGACCAAAAACATGAGAACATTTACCATCAACTAGAAGGGGCTCGTATAACCCTTGTATCTCCCAAACAAAACCAGACTAAAAAAGGAAACTATGTTCCAGCCTTAGACTATCAAGGACCATCGGGTTCAAGGTACATAGGTCTTACCAGGAACCTTTGGTGCCACCCTCGACCCAATCTCACCCTTTCTAAGCCAAGCCTCTTCAAAAAGTGACTGTCGAAACTTCTTGCTAGAAAAACATATGACAGAAGTTAAAACTTTAACATTGTAAAATAATGTTTGCATTAAAACTGAAAACAAACAAGAACGATGAAAAAAATTACCCTCAGCTCAAAATCTCAGTGAAGGAAATGGTGGTGACATCTCAACAAATGAACCCGTGGCAACATCTCTGCAAGGAAGCCTATGGAAACATCTCGGCAAGGAAACTTGTGAATGGTCGAATGCATTTTTTTCCAATGATGGAAGGGCTGAAAGCTCTCGACTCTCCTCATAAGCACAACGACGTAGAAGATTATGCAGAAGAAATAAGCCTTGGGCTTGTGGCATAGCGTTTTTAACTCCTTTACAGCTAGATGGCACCACAATCCATAACATTGGCGATTTAATCTTTCTACCTACCTCCACATGAATCAAAACTTCGCTACCAACTCACTATAATTTAAAGTGATGACAAAACATGGTATAAGTAAGTCAAACTAGATCACGCATATTATAAAGTGCTCATTTCTTAGTTATGATGCAAAAATAATCCTTGAACTCTTTGTTTTCCCTTTAGCCATGTTCAGGTCACCTTGGTACTTATTTACCTTTGGCTCTTTAGCTATTTAGAAACACTAGCGAGCTAATCCTTATTTGTGAGACACCTGCAATATTACAAGGTTGAACAATGCATTAGCTTACATAAGATAAGTAAGACCTATAACCCTGTAACCCTAGCATCGAAATAGGGTTTGTAAACAAAATATTAAAACATGACAAATCCATCCTTATTGAAATACAAGATAAATAGTCAAACTATAACTTACGACAAGGCAGGCATGACACATCAACATTTGAAAAACAAGTAATTTATCATAAGACTTAAAAACTGTATCCTAGTATAGTGTCATATGATTCATAAATGGAGTTGTCATATTTGAGTTGTTAAATATTAGTTTTACAAAATTTTCATTATACGCTAAATCCTAGGTTGAAAATGAAATGTAGGGTTTATAATAACTCTTAAAAGCTATGTGAAACCAGATTAGGCATTATATTATTCTAAAGAATCTTGTAACAATTTTATTTATTTATTTATGGAATTATGGAGTTGTTACATGTGGTATCAGAGCACGATTTCAAACACTATGACTGAAGTTGGCTCAACTCGCATGCTCAATACAGAAATATAAATCCTTATTTTGCAAGAAATGGAAGGAGTAGAGGCATCTGTTGAGGATGGATCACATCATAATGAACAAAATAATCCAGATAATTTATACGTGGAACTAAATGATCATTCATCTGAATTACTTTGAACTATAAAAGAATTAAAGGATGAACTGCATAAATGTTAAGGAAGATAATGAAAGAATCATAAGAGAACATGAAGAATTAAATCAAATATTGCAGGATAAAATACATAATGAAGGAAAGGATAAAAGAAAAGAACATGAACTAAATCTGGAACTATATCCTACAAGAGTAAAGGTAAAAAGTTAAAATTCTCTAATAATGAAAGTAATTCCTACTCATAAATTAATGTTAGGTCACATAGAGAAACATAAATATTCCAGTGAATGTAGTGACAGTGACAACAACCATAAAAAGAGAAAATATAAACCTTACGAATAAATTTCAGAAAAGTTTAAGAAGATAAAACCTCTAATGTTTAATGGTGAAGTGGAAAAAGGAGAAGAAGCTGATGCATGGCTGTCAGGGATGAATAAATATTTTCAAATCTATAATTACTCTGACAGGATAAAAGCTAGAATGGATATTTATAACTTAACTGGAAAAGATGATATATGGTGGCAGGATATAAAAAGAGTCAAAAAAATTAGAGAAAAGTATGTAACTTGGAGGACTTTAAAGAAATACTTTAAAAGAAAATTTTTGTCTGAACAATATTACAAACAAAGGGCTAAGAAATTTTATGATCTTACGCTAGGTTCAATGTCTATGAAGGAACTAAGTAGTAAATTTTTATGTTTACTATGATACGTACCTTATAGCATCGATGAAAATCCTAAGATGCAGAGGTTTTTGAGTTGTTTACCTTTTAGCTTCAAGGACATAATTAAATACGACAATCCAAAAACCCTTGAGGAAGCAATGAGGAAGGCTAATTTTCGTTAAGAACAAAGCAGAAATAAAAGAAAAAATGTACCTAACTAGAAGGTTAAAAGAACAAATAATTTTGAACAAAGAAGAAAATGCTTAAGTCCAACAGAAATTTTGGAAATAATTCTTGAAACTATCCTAAGAATACTTATCAGAGGACAGAATTTAAAAGTAATACACAACAAAAATTTTCAGCAGCAAAGAACATAGACATACCTAACAATCATGTTAAAAATACTGAGCAAAGAGAACCTGTAAAATGTTGGGAGTGTCAAGGACCTCATTATGTGAAGGGCTGTCCAAATAGGAAGAGAAATTTCAGAAATGTACATACAATACAAGAAGAAGCAACTTTGGTGACATAACGAACGAGATGCCCAGAATTAATGCAGCCTTGGAGAATCGATAGGATGATCACCAAAGATCTATGGTGGAAATAGAAGGTATGATAAAGAACAAACCCATATCTATTTTGATAGTCCCACGTGCTAGTTTAAGCTATGTGTCATCTAGTATAGCAGAAAGTTGTAATTTGCATTTGAGAAAGTTTGAAAAATCTTGGTTGGTTCAGTTAGCTACAGGAACCAAGAGAAAGGTAGTTAGTTATGTTGAATATTGTGAAATGTTTATGAGTCAATTCAAAACTCAAGTGAAATTAAATGTACTACCTCTAGGATCATATGATGTTTTAATAGGTATGGACTGGCTCGAAAAACCCATAGTAGTTTTAAATTGTTTTGAGAAAACATTTATATGCTTAAATGAAAAAGAGAAACAATTATAGTGAAAGGAATACCTAGGAAAGTTTCAGTTAGACAGATTACATCTTTACAAATGAAAAAGTCTGTACGTAAAGGTTGCATAGTTTTTGCAGCATGAGTGGGCCTAGTAGTACAGCATGAGTGGGCCTAATGGTTAAGAGCATGTGTTTCCTCTTAGGAGGTCATAGGTTCAAATCCAAAGGGGGGTAGTGTATGTACACCTTTCTATACTTTAACAGTTAAATTGCTACACAGAGGGGGGTCCCTTGTCTCACAAACAAGGGGGTCTCATACACCAATTTGGTGTATCGCTTGGTGGTGACCTTAAAATAGATTATTATTATTATTATTATTTTTATTATCAATGAATGATGAACACATGAATAAAGAAGATAAATTAAAATTTGATGATATACCATTTTCAAAAGAATTTTCAGATGTATTCCTAGAAGAGATTCCAGGATTACCTCCTAAAAGATAATTGGATTTTACTATTGAATTAGGACCTGGAGCTATGCCCAATTCAAAGGTTCCTTACCGGATGAATATCCTAGAACTTAATGAATTAAAACTACAACTACATGGGTTAATAGATAAAAATTACATAAGACCAAGTGTATCCCCTTGGGGAGCACCTGTCTTATTTGTTAAAAAGAAAGATGGTACCTTATGCTTATGCATAGATTATCATCAGTTAAACAAGATGACAATTAAAAATAGATCTCCATTTCCCCACATAGATGATATGTTCGATCAGATATGCGGAGCAACGATATTCTCAAAAATAGATTTGAGATCTGGATATCATCAAGTTATAATTAAAATGAATATAGATTTAAAACTACATTCATAACCCATTACGGGCATTATGAGTTTGTAGTTATGCCATTTGGGCTAACGAACGCTCCATCCTCTTTTATGTGTTTAATGAACAATGTCTTAACTAAGTATTTGGATAAATTCGTAGTTGTATTTATTGATGACATACTAATTTATTCAAAAACAAAAGAAGAACATGATGAACATCTATAGATAATATTACAAGTTTTGAGAGAACACAAATTGTACGCTACGTTCAGTAAAAGTGAATTCTTTAAAGATAAAATACAATATTTAGGCCATGTGATATCCAAGGAAGGGATATCAGTGGATCTTGATAAAATAAGAGAAATAATGGAATGTCCTATTCCTAAGGATGTATCGGATGTACGATCGTTCATGTGGATTACAGGTTATTATTGAAAATTCATAGAAGGATTATCGAGGATCGTGAATCCCATAATGTCCTTACGGGAAAATGGAAAAAGTTGTGTATGGGATTTAAAATGTGAAGAAAGATTTAAAAATTTAAAAGAATTATTAACCACTACACCTATCTTAAAAATAGCAGATCCAAACAAGGACTTTGTCGTATGCACTGATGCATGCAATGAGGGCCTAGGTGGAGTGCTAATGCAAGAAGGTCATGTAATAGCATATGAATAAAGAAAGTTAAAAATACATGAAAATAATTATGCTACCTATGATTTAGAGTTGGCTACCATAATACATGCCTTGAAAATTTGGCGCCATCATCTAATCAGTAGAAGATTTTTATTAATGTCTGATAACATATGTTTGATCAACAAAATCTGAACGTAAGGCAAGCAACATGGTTAGCTTTCCTTAACAAATATGATTTTGAGATCAAACATATAAAAGGAAAAGAGAATAAGGTGTCTGATGTCTTCAACATAAACACAAATCTAAATTTTATATCCTCTGTTAGCAACTATAAAATAGAATTGGACGATAAGTTTGAAGACGGAGTAAAAATGGATAAAAAATATCAAAATTTAAGAGAAAAGATATAGAAAATGAATTTGAAAATATAAAAACAGATTTCAGTTTGAATGAAAAAAGGTTTAATGTTGTATAAAAACATATTATATGTACCCAATGTATCATAAATTAAATTGTTGATCTTAAATGAAGTACATAAGATTCCTTACTCGGGACATCATGGTTACCAAAAGATGATAACAATGTTAAGAGAATACTATTTCTGTCCCAATATAAAAAATGAAGTGGCTGAATATATAGCTAGGTGTATATAATGCAAGCAAGTTAAAGTTGAGCATCGACACCCAACAGGTTTATTGCAACCATTACCAATCCCAGATTGGAAATGGGAAATTGTCAACATTGATTTCATAACGCGATTGCTGAAAAATCAAAAGTAAAATGATCTGTGATGGTAGTGGTAGATAAACTTAGCAATGAAGCTCATTTTAAACATGTTAAAACTACTTATAAGGCTCCTAATATTGCTGATATTTTTATGAAGGAATTTTTTCATTTGCATGGAATTCCTAAGATGATAATTTCTGATAGGGATCCTATGTTTAATGGTATTTTTTGGAAGTCATTGTTTAAAGGATTGGACACTAAATTAAATTTTAGTACCACTTATCATCCACAAATGAATGGACAAATTGAAAGAGTAAATCAAGTTTTAGAAAATATGTTAAGGATGTATGTTAGGGATCATCCAAAGAAATGGGAAGAATATCTGCACGTAGTCGAGTTTTCTTATAACAATCATTATCAAGCTTCAACTAAACTTAGTCCTTTTGAAATATTGTATGGTAGGAAGTGTAATACTCTCATTTCATGAAGTACTTTGGTTGACAGATTAATGTTAGGACCTGACTTGTTAAAATAAATGGAACTAATAGTGAAACATGTACAAAGCAATCTAAAAATTGCACAGGACAGACAAAAGAGTCATGCAGACCTTAAAATAACTCAAAAAGAATTCAAAGTAGGTGAGCATATTTTTATCAAGGTAAAACCCAGAAAAAGCTCATTTAAGTTGGGGAGTTGTGCTAAATTAGCACCTAGGTATTTTGGACAATTTGAGATATTGTCAAGAGTTGGACCAGTGGCTTATCAGTTAACATTTCCACCTAATCTCAAAATACATAACGTATTTCATATTTCTATATTGAAAAATTATGTACATGATGCTACTCATGTGAGTCAATTGGAATGTTATCTAGGTATGTGAGGACCCTGTAGCAAAAAAGTAATCAAAATACACGATATAGTAGCAGAACTCAAAATCACTTTTATATTAATTGCAGACCACTTCGAGGGGGCAACCTCCTTTGAGCAAGCTCAATACAAAATAACTTCACGGTGCCTTCCTTGGCCTCAACACACACTTATATACTAAAAATAGGCGCCAATACTATGGGTCAAAACCATGGGCCAATATAATCTATGGATCAACAAATACTACAGGCGGCTTACAAAGCATATGCGCCCCACAACAATAACACAAACTATGGATCAACAATTAGTATGGGACGACTTACAAAGCATATGCGTCCAACAACAATATACTAACATAGTAAAGAGAAGGATTGACATGGGTTCCTAACATCCCCTCCCCCTTATAAAAAGCTTTGTCCTCAAAGCTTTAGATGTGGAAATTGTCGCTGAATCTGAAGGAGTGGTTCCCACGTAGCATCCTTGGGATGCATTCCGTGCCATTGAATTAATATCTCTGTGATAGAGCGAGAGCGAAGCTGACGAGTGCGCTTATTGAGGACAGCCTCCGGCTCCAAAAAGATGGATCCTTCATTATCCAGTTCTGGTAAAATAGTTTGGCTTTTGATGTTGGTGCCAAGAACTTTCTTCAGACAAGAGACATGAAATACTGGATGAATGCGGGAAGAAGGTGGAAGTTCCAAGTTATAAGAAACATACCCAATCTTTTGAAGAATCCTATATGGCCCATAGAACTTTGGAGCGAGCTTATGACGCCCTTTGAGTTTTAGTGAGGATTGCTTGTAAGGCTGGAGACAAAGAAAAACCATATCACCAGCTTCAAAAGTGCGCTCAGAACGGTGCTAATCAGCTTGTTGCTTCATGCGATTTCTTGCCATGTGAAGGTTTTCGCGCAAAATGCGAAGAACCTCATTGCGGTTTCAAAGGACCGCGTCAACTTCCTGAACTGGAGAACTACTGGGGGTGTAAGGAAGAAGAACTGGCGGTGCCTGACCATAAACTGCTTCATATGGAGTCATTTTAGAGGCAGTGTGGTAAGAGGTATTGTACCACCATTCAGCGAGAGGGAGCCACTTTGCCCACTGATGTTGTTGCTCAGAGGAGAAGCAACGAAGATAAGTTTCCAAGCATTTATTGATAATTTCAGTCTGACCATCCGTTTGGGGGTGATAACCTGAACTCATCTTCAGTTTGGTGCCAGTGTGTTGAAAGAGTTCTGTCCAAAAATGACTGGTGAAAGTCGCATCACGATTCGAGACAATGGAAGAAGGCATTCCATGAAGACGAAAGATTTGGTCCAGGAAAATTTGAGCAACGGAAGAGGTTGTATAGGGATGGCTGAGAGCACAAAAATGACTATATTTGGAGAGGCGATCAACCACAACCAAAATCACAGTCTTTCCTCCAGATTTAGGGAGCCCTTCAATGAAATCCATAGAAATATCTATCCATATCCAGGTAGGTATGGGCAAGGACTCGAGCAATCCCGGAAGGGGTGTTGTTTCACCCTTATTGCACTGGCAGGTTTCACATTCAGCCACCATATGTTGAATTGTCTTTTTCATGCCCTGCCAAAAGAAGTTGCACCATTCCTGTTCATACGTTTTGAGAAAACCAGAGTGCCTTACTGACGGAGAAGCATGGAGTTCATAGAAGATAGCTTGTTGAAGAGCTATGTTCTGGGGAAGCACCAGAAGACCCTTGTATCTCAGTGAAGCACCATCCCAAGAGTAATGTGGGACAGCAGAAGGGTTGTTGTCCAAGCATTGGATGATGTGAGATAATGAAGAGTCATTGATATAACCCTGTTGAACCAATTGCGACCAATTTGGAATAGGCATAGAAATAGCGGAAAGAGAACCTTGGTCATCAAATGTGCGAGAAAGGGCATCCGCCACAATATTGTCCTTACCCTTCTTATAAGTGATCTCATAGTCATAACCCATGAGTTTGCTAACCCATTTCTATTGTGTTGGGGAGGATACACGCTATTCTAGGAAATATTTCAGACTCTGGTGATCAGTCTTGATGTAGAAATGATTCCCTAAGAGGTAGGGTCGCCACTTTTGTACTGCATGCAAAATAGCCATCATTTCCTTCTCATATGTAGAGGCAGCTAAATTCTTACCGGAAAGGGCTTTGCTGGTGAACGCAATGGGGTGTTCATCTTGAAGGAGAACAACACCAAGTCCATTGCCGCAAGCATCACTCTCAATAGTGAAGGGCTTGGAAAAATCGGGCATAGCTAGAACAGGTGTAGTACACATAGCTTGTTTCAGCTTGTCAAATGCACACTTAGTAACATGTGTCCATGTAAAAGAATCCTTTTTCAACAAAGCAGTTAATGGAGCTGCAAGCTTCCCATAATCCTTGACAAACTTGCGGTAGTAGCCAGTCAACCCCAAAAAACCACAAAGGCTCTTGAGTGTCTTAGGAGGTGGCCAATTGTTCATGGCAGGGATTTTGGCAGGATCCACACGAACCCCTTGTGCTGAGATAATGTGCCTGAGATACTCAACTTCCTTTTGGCCAAAAACACATTTAGAATTTTTGGCATGGAGATGATGATCAGAGAAAAGTTGCATTACAAGAGCCAGGTGCTGGAGATGTTTAGCCCATGTTTTACTGTAGATGAGGATATCATCAAAAAATACCAGAATGAATTTCCGCAAAAAGGGTCGGAATATTTTATTCATCAAGGCCTGGAATGTGGAAGGAGCATTAGTGAGACCAAAAGGCATGACCAAAAACTCATAGTGGCCATCATGTGTGCGGAAAGCTGTTTTAGGGATATCATCCTCATGAACCCGAATTTGATGATACCCAGAGCGAAGATCCAACTTGGAGAAAATTTGAGCACCATGAAGCTCATCAAGAAGCTCATCAACAATAGGAATTGGAAACTTATCCTTGATGGTGAGGTGATTAAGTGCTCGGAAGTCAATGCAGAGGCGCCATGACCCATATTTTTTGCGGACAAGAAGAACTGGTGAAGAAAAGGAACTTGTGCTTGGGTGAATAATACCTTGCTTCAGTAAGTCCCTAACAAGGAGTTCAATCTCTGTTTTTTGGTGAAATGGGTAGCGATAGGGCCTGATGTTGGGAGGAATGCTGCCAGGAAGGAGCTGAATACGATGGTCCTATGGTCGTGAAGGTGGAAGTCCCACTGGTTTGGCAAAAACACCTGTATATCGATCCATAATTTGTTGGAGATCCAAAGGAGTAGTGGGGGCCGCTGATGGTTGCATTTGAATGGAATGGAGCTGAGCGATGACACCATGGGAACTCTTATTAAGGATTTTTTCCATGCGATCTGAACTGATGATGCTGAGAGACCTTGGTTGTAATACTTTCAACATGTGTTTGTGTCCATCGGGGGAGAACTGCATCCAAAGTTCAGCAAAATCCCATAATATGGGGCCAAGTGTGCGCAGCCATTGAGTGCCCAAAACCACATCACATCTGCCTAAGGTCAAGGCAAACATGTCAGAGCGGAGGTTAGAATCTCCCATAGAGATACGCACATTACGACACTTCCCTTTGCAAGGTAAGGTGCCCCCATTGGAAACCATGACTTCAAAGTTGGAGCAAGGATGGATAAAACAATCAGCTTGTTTGGCGATCCGAGGGTCAATGAAATTATGAGTGCTGCCAGAATCAATGAGTATTGTAAGAGGAAGCTTCTTGAAGTAACCGCGTACCCGCATTGTTTGGGGGGTAGTGACTCCAGCTAAAGCATGGAGGGATAGCTCGGGCTGGTCGTCCTGAGATGGAGGGTCAATAGGTGGCTCCTGAGTGTCAACCGAAGCATCCATTGTATCAGAACTTCTTCACCAATTTCAGAGGCAGGTGGAGAATCCACATCCAAGAGATAGAGCTTTTGTTGAACACATCGATGTCCCCGACTGAATTTCTCATCACAATTATAACAAATCCCTTTTTCTCTGCGTTCCTACATCTCTGTTTCAGACAAATGCTTGATTGGAGGTGAGCGAGGAGCTGGCGGAATGGGAGGTCGTTGAGAACCCATATTTTGGAAGGGAACAAAAGAGGATTTGGAGCACTGTTGGGCTGCCAGCTTGTCTTCTGCCAACTTAGCTAACCCCATGCCTTCCATCATTGTGTTGGGACTGAAAATTTTGACCTTAGAGCGAATTGCATCCTTGAGACCACTGATAAAACAACTCCAGTAGAAGTCATCAGGTAATCCTTCAGTGTGATTAGCTAGTTTCTCAAATTCAGTTTGATATTCTTTCACAGTGCCAATTTGGCGAAGTTTAGTGAGAGCTCCTATGAAGTCATCAAAAGCACTAGGACCAAATCGGTGCAAAAGGAGCTGGCAAAAATCAGGCCATTTTGGCTCTTCATGA